>OZ020524.1:6688189-6877030 GCA_963971425.1 Bryoerythrophyllum caledonicum
CGGGCGATACGCCCGAGGCCGTCCGCCATCGGACGGCTCGGACGACTCGCCGACCGTCCGCCGAGGCCGTCCGCCACTCGCGGACGGCATAAAAGGCGGACGGCCGACCTTTCTCCCACACTCTAGTGGGCGAGCTGGTCGCTTTGGCATATTCTGCCAAATCGCTTGCGCCCCCTCGAGTGGTGGGATATTTAATATTTTTTAATTCGTTTAACCCCTTAACGACCAGGATCTCCTTCGGGTGGATTCCTTGATTTTGGGGCAGGTTCGTAAAACTCGATAACCACTCAATTTTCTCTGAAATTTTTATTCTACATTGCCTTTGATAAGAGCTTCGTGGACATATTTTTATTTTATTTTTTTGGATTTCTGGTTTGAAAGTTAGTATCACTTATAGTTTTTGAGGGAAATTGTCAAGGAACTTTAGGGGTTAATTCCCATTCATTCATTTAATTGTTTGTTCTAGTTAGGGAAGATGCCAAGGTCCAACCGGCCCGTTGCTCCAAAGGGCAAAGCGCCCGAGATGGATTGGGACGCAACGGACGATCCAGATGTTGTTGCGGAGTTCGGATGGCAGGACGAGGAAGAGAGGTTGTGGACTTGCACCATGTGCAAGAGGTACGTGAAGATGAAGCACCTCATGAAGTTGTGGCCGAGGGCACAAGCGAGGATATCAGGGCCGCGGCGCGAAGGTCTAGCGAGCAATTGTCTGAGCGACCATTTCCGCCATCGATATCATGAGGTCACTGCTGCAGTGGGTGTGCGTAACTCGAGGCCGGAGATCATGTTGTATTCGAACATGGCGATGGTTTGGGCGGAAATCGTCCTACACAAGGATGTGGACTGGCGCACCGTGGCGGGCCGCAATGTCAGCCTGATGGATCGAACTGCCCATTTTATACCAACCACCCGGAATCAACCGAGTGATTGTTGGCCACGTTGGTCAAACCGAAGATCCGGGGACGATCCCGATGCCCACCAACAACAGCAGACACCTCCAGAAGAGTACGGGGGACATAACTACAACGACTACAACCGTGGCAATGATATGGGTTCCACGCCTGTAACATTTGGTGGGGGGAGTGGCAGCCATTACTACGATGGCAGCCAATGTGGTACAGGGACCAACACCCCTCAGAGCTATACGCCAACGCATCCAAGGCATACGTACGAGTCTCGTCGTAATTCCCTCGGAGAAGAGGAAGAACATACCACCCCATACTCTGCACCCGTCTATTACGACCCATATGGCGGTTCTTACCATGGATATGGCCGTTCTTTGGATGGTGGCCAATGTGGTACAGGGACCAACACCCCTCAGAGCTATACACGAACGCATCCAAGGGATACGTACGAGTCTGGTCGTAATTCCCCCAGAAAAGAGGAAGAACACGACACTCCAAACCCTGGACACGTCTATTACGACGTTTATGGCCATCCTTACGATGGATATGGCCGGAGATTAGATGGAAGAGACAACACACCTCCATCAACGTTTCCACCTCGTCAGAACGATGATGCCGAGTTTGAAAGACAAATGCATGAAGCCACAATACAAAGCCAGAACGAGTACATCCGCAGGCTCGAAGATGAATCTCGCTACATGAACAGGCAATACAATAACTTGTATGATGTTTATTCAAGCGGGCCGTACTCAAGTGGCGCTGGGCCAAGTCAAAGACGTGATACTGACTCAGATTCCGATTAATCATACATGGTCTTTGTGTAATGTAATCCATGTGGATAATGTCTTCATGTGAGAACAATGTTGACAATTTTGTACATTTAGAAGGTCATTTTTTAAGATCTTCTAATCGATGTTTATTAAATATTTCTACGTTGCGGCCATGTCAATGTGGATGATGAATGTACAATGCATGCTACATGTTTCCAAATGAGTTTTATTGATAATTTTTTAGTATAAGTGGATGTGTGGAATGAGAAATTTTTATACATTCCAACTTTTCATTCACCTGATAAAAGTTAAAGAGTATTTCATATCATTACATGTTAAATAAATTTTTTTTTCAACCTGTACCTCTAAAGTTCCTTGACTATTTCTGACCTAGAAGTTAAAGCAAGAAGAGAAACGCCGCTCCGCAAAGGGGCTGGCGTGAATAAAGAATCTGTTCGTTCCATCAGTAAGACCATGCCCACCAGACACCCTGTCAAGGAGGGCTTGGTTTCTTTTCCATTTTCCATTGGTGTAGTAGAATGGACATGGCATGTTGAATGGCAACAGTGTTAATAATATTGAAAGTGTGTGAAATTGTTTCGATGGAGATTTTAAAGGTATCTCAAAAGGATATTTATAGATGGGATAAAGGTGGTGGCACGAGCATCGGCAGTGATTACAATAAGCGGGTCCATTTTCCATCCGAGGGCAACGATGTCATTAATAAGGGGTTGCTGGGTTGGTATTCATTTATTTTGTTTTCAATTGTTTCCGGGGAGAATCTATCATTACAATATGTGAATTCGATAAATTGAACGGTATACTCTTGGTTAATGTGGTCGATGGTGGGTCATTGTATGGTAGGCCCCGAATGCAAAGTATGTCGGCTTTGAGTCTAGCGTTACAAAGACAGCGCTATGTTGCGCATGTATATGGGACTCGGGAGTAGCTAAGGGGGGACCGTATTTCCTTGTGGGTTGTAACTTGTTATTAAAGGTGCCGGCATTCATGAGGATAAATCATCGTGATTTGTTATGGGAGGTAAATAGTTTTCGAATTTCTCGTACTGCTTTGTTATGTCTTGTGACAATTAAGGAGTGTATGTGATGGTTTTGGCATTTTTGGTAGAACATGGAGTGATTTATTGGCGTCTGAGAAAGTGCATATGGGGCATGTTACATATGGGAATTTTTCTATTCCAAATAAGAGTTGTTTTCGGGCGTTTCCCAAATATCGACTATTACGGAAATTGATGACGCATGTTATTTGTGAGTTTGGGATGATGGAATTTTTCAAAGAATTCGTAGAGAGTTCATAGTCTATTTTGTTGTTGCGAACCCATTATTCTATATTAGGGAAGTTTTATTTGATTGCGTCAAGGTTGTTATAGAGGTCTTGTGTCTTGAGATATTTGTTCAAGAATAAAACCGGAACCTTAATGGGGGTATCCTCTTTAGGAGGCCAATATTCTTTTTGGAAGTGGTATGGGGTAGCATGTGGATGTTCGTACAAGTCTTTGGCATTTTCATGCGTTTTTTTGAGGACCTCTTTCCCAAGTTCTATAGATGCAAGTTCGTTTCCATCGATATTTGCTTGAGCAGAACTTTGTGAAGGATTGTTATATGTGTTTAGTTTTGTAACATGTGGATCAATGACATTAAAATGGTTTGGTCGAGATGGCTATTGTAGAGGATAGGGTTTGTTATTTGGATGTTTAGTAGATAAAGTGCATTGATACAGTCAGTGAATATGGGTGCGGGTTAGTTGTTGTACTCTGTTGTGATGATTTGTCATGTTTTGTGTATGGGCATAAGTTATGCTCTAAGGATATTTTAGTGTGTGGAAATTACTCTATAGAGTACACGAAATGGTATACCAAATACATTATACAATATCAATGAATACAACAAAATCTTCCTATAAGCATTTTTGCTATTCATATTTGAATGCCTCTACAATTTAATGTATGCATGTTTGTATTAATGATTGCATATACTTCATTGCTTTACATTGTTATGATTCTAGATGTCCGAGTAAATATGTCGTAGCAATCTACCTACGGAGTTAGGCATTGAACTTCCTTAAAATGCTTTATAAACACACAGAAGAATGTGGTTTTTGGAAAACCTCCTACACAATTTATTTTTTCTACTAAATATAACCCTACTTAGAGAGCCGATATCCACTATTAATATAATGTGGCCAAATTACAATTTCCGCCACTGCGGATGAAAATAGTCAGAGGATGGAAAAGTAGTCCTTGGTTGAGAAAACAATCTCTGGACGAAAAACAGTCTTCAGAAGCTACGTGGGCCAGGCGCACAAGTATGTGCACACATGCGCACTTTAATGAAAATCGTCCGCAAATGACTATGGCAAAGTGTTAAGAATCATCACGAACACTATTAAGAAACACTTAACCCTTAAACGTCAGAGCCAGCCCGAGGGGCTTGGTTTCTACAGAATCTTCTCTGTAGCTCTTCCTGTACTCAACTTTTCACATATTTGATATCATTCTAATCACCTTCTTTTGATGCATTCACGAAGTGAAATTTTACAATTCAAATCACAATTTGTATGAGTGATTTGTGCTTTGAAAGGATTGTGGTAGGTAGGTTGATAACCTTTAGGAGGGTGCAAGCTCATCATGGATTGCTTTATTCATGATGCCCAAGTTCAAAAAGTGCACTATTCATTGATGTCCAAGTACAGAAGATGCCGTGATCCAATTTCGGGCTGCCTGCCCAGGCCATGAAATGTCGTTTAAGGGTTAACGTTTGTAACCCGCTCCTTCTCTACTCTTTCTGTTTATAAAAAGTAATTTTGAAATGAATGTTTTTCTTAATATTAAATAATATAGAGAATTCATTAAAGTGGTTGTTATAATGCGTTGCAAAACAAGCGCGAACCACTACCAAACTTCTATAGATGCAAATTAGCGGTTGGCGCTTGCTTCGAAACGCATTAGTCCAACCATTGTAATGTAGTTTAATATTATAATGAGGTTTTCAAAATTTCATCTGCAGTCTACTTTTCATCCGCTGCGAATGTTTTCATCCGCAGCAAACATTTGAACCGGACTCTGATTTTCCTCTGCCTGGTGATTTTTCATCCGCAGTTTTTTTTCCATCCGCTGCTTGTTTTAAATTCGTTGCGCTGTTTTTCATTCGCTGCGGAAATTTCCATCCGCTGCGGGATTTTTCTTCCGCCGCATAGAATTTCATCTACAGTGGATGAAACTGTTTTTTTGGCAGAATTAACATAACAGCGACTTAATAACTTCCAATTTATTTTTTTTTTTTTCAATTCCGACTTCGGATTTGGGCTTTTTAGGTGCGTTTTCATCTGGTATGTAAGCAAAAAAATTGTTACAAAAGTTTTGAAAATTTGACATTTTGGAGTGTACTTAAAAATAACATTGTAGGGACTAAACTTTGGATGTAGATTATGGCTAGAGAATATGTTCATCACATTCGATCTCATGCATGTTTTTTGTGTGTTAGTGATGGTTGTGTTTTCAAATTTGTTATATATGGCGATATTCATTTACAAGACATGTAAGGTGTCTCGTTTGAAATCTCATTTGAAACAATAATATGATGACGGCCACGGAAAGAATACAATTGGATGGAAGGGGACGTCGTCAAAGCGTGCATGAACCCTAAACATGCAAAGTTTGAATCAAACTTTTAACTTTTCTATGCATCTAATTCAGGTGTAAATATTTAGAAGAATGTACATGACAATGTCATGGAAAACCTTATGAGAAACGATGTATTTCACCGTTCCCTTGAAAAAACAAGTCTTCTCTTTATTGAAATTCTTAAAAATAGCATACGAACCCAAGTGAAAAATTTTCACACATTGTCACTCATTGTCGGGCGAGGTACCAAAAGATCTTATGAATTTTCACATAAAACCTACATATCTTTGTATTTCTTACATTTTATTTTCTCTACATTAATATTTGGTGTAAACCTTCTTATTGACCATTCGGATTAGTAATTCAAAACACATGAAGTTCACAAGAAAAAGAAGTTTTAATTGGCAAAGTTTGAACCTCCACTACTTCCATGGTTGTTTTGAATACACTACACATGTCCTCTACCTCAAGAAATTGTTCTCTAAGGAACTACCATCATGTTTAAGGTAGTGGATTTAGACCTTGCCTAGTTCAAAATTTTGACGCCAGGTAAAGTCAAAGTCTGCGGATCCACTAAACGCAGTGAAGACCCTAAACCATTTGCTTCACTTCACACACTATAATCTTTCAATATGTGCGGTCAAAGTTTCTGAAATTTTGTAAACATATTTTTTAATAAGTCTTAATTGAGTTCCAACGGTCACAACTAGAAATCAAACTTTTGGTTTCCTTCTATGGTCATTGCACTAGAATCCAACAACTTTGAAATGTTTCCGGATCATAACTGGCACGATATTTTTGGGGATATAGGAGACATGTTGTATGAGTAGGGAGTCGGGCATGAGGAGGCGTTTCAAATGGGGGTAATTCCTATAAATGCTAAATTGTATTCAAGAAACATGAAATGGTTGAGGTTATGTATGATTTTGTGCCATGGGCACTATGATCTATCCGAAAAGTTCGAACCCAAACTCATAAAATTTGATATACGTCTTCTCTACATAAAACCTAGAGATCATCATATTTTACACATTTTGCTTTTTCAACAACATGTACTGAACACATGAAAACCTTCCTAAACCTGGGTTTGGATTATCATTTGAAATCTTATTCAGTTTACTAAAAAATAAAACATGGAATGGCAATTTTTAAACTCTAGTATTCGCGCACTTGATTTGAATATGCTACAGTTCTTTTCTACCTCTAAAAATTGGTGTGTAGGGAAATCTCATCATAAGGTTGGATTAGGATATTTTGAGGTAATTTTAACAAAAATTCTGAAATACAAGAATTTTGAAATAGAACACATTGATAAGTTAAAAAATCGGAACTATGCCACAACCTAAACCATATAAAATTCAAAAAATGTCGCTCTTTGCACGGCTATATGAAATAAGGTTTTTTTACTTCTTGTGCCCAAATTATAAAGGCATGTAATACATATTAATCTAAGACTATTGCTATAGTCACTTCAAAATGTGCATGCTATCTAGTATAGTCTAATAATGCCGAAAGGAATAAAGTAAAACCTATGTATTACTAATAAGTTGACCGATAATGCTCATGAGGCGTGGGCCAATTGTATGTGTCGCTGAAGCGTGTAATGATATGAAACAATCCTCCAGCGCTTTCTCGGTTTTCGTTGCAGACTCTCTCCATGTACATATGAAATGTATCCGCAAATTCTTGATTTGAGAATACTACGGAACTCCGAGATTCCCGTTGCAGATTCTCGTAGTCTATGGACATTGTCCGCCCGTTGATTCGTTGCGCTATTCGGGCCGTAGCGAACTCCTCCGAAGCCATCGATAACTTCGGAATCATTTGCACATCCGCATCTGGTTTGTGCAAGTACGCAACCCGCGGATCGACCCACCATCGCCTTCGCAGAGTCTCGGCCATGTCTTCACGCTTTGTGAACGTATAAAGAGACTGCATTGGTTCGTTAACCTTCGTGGTCATGCCCCAATCGCATACTCCAATATACACTCGCGATTCATCTGGAGGGAAGTGGAGGAGGATATTGTCCGGAGACAAGTCATTGTGGAGATTGTTGCTCTTGTGGACCTCGTTCATGATGCGCAACAACGCCCACGCAAGCGCGGTCCGTTTTTTGCGAAAACGAACCAACTATTGAACTCGAATAATCTCATCATCGGGGAATCTCCCATAGTTCAAATGTGTGATGACATCGTCACCAAACTCGATATCCCGGTTCAACATCTCTCGAACTGTCCCGCCATTCTACCAATACGCATAGCCTTCGTACTTGTCCGGATGAATGGCCACGAAACGGATGACACCCGGATGTGGAATCCTCACCGCCATCGACTCATTCTGATGCTCAACTTTTGCCAAATCCGGCCGTGTCTCCGATTGGTTGGACAACTTGGCGGCAAATTCCCAGAATGGTTCAATGCCCGGAGCACCCTCAATGCGGACTTTGCGAATGGTGGCGTATCCACCTCTCCTGTTCGCATTGTCCATTCGTATAACCGCGGCTGTTGGCGGAATGGCAATGAGATGAGCTTTACGCAACAGGTCTTCTTGGTGCCCCTCTATCGAATTCCACCATCCCACGGAGCCACGCCGGTTTCGATTCTTGGCGAATGGCTTCATCTGGGCCACGAACAAATCCGCCTTCAACAGCACGTCGTTGAAAACTTCATCCGCCGTGCGATTGAACCTCCCAAACTTGGTCAACAAGTTCTTGGCATTCCAGAGTGAATCGTGCACTCTGGCATCCAAGAACTTCAAAAACCCGCGCTTCTGGGTCTCCGTATTCCACATCGGGGCTTGAAGCGCGTCCATCATGTGCTGCCGCATGTCCGTCCGGAACTTCTCGGGGCCTTCATCTCTATATCTGACGTACTTGCTCTCCAATGATCGAATAGAATTTTCCTCATCGAATCTGACGGTCAGTTCTATGAGGAAATTCTTGCAAGCCTCAGATGGAACGTCGTGGATTGGATGAAGCTTCACTCCGAAGTCCGCAACCTTCTGCTTCTTCTTGTCCTTCGGCATCTTCTTGACGCCGCCGCCGTTCGAAGTTTCAATAAAAAACTTTGTAGAAGAAGTTTTCAAAAAAACTTCAAGAAAAAAACTAGATGGGAACAAGTTCTAAAAAAAACTAAGAGAAAAAACTTCTTACAACAAGTTTTAAAAAAAAGTTCAAGAAAAAAACTAGTTTGGAACAAATTAAAAAAAAAAACCTATGAGAAAAATCTTCTAAGAGCAAGTTTTAAGAAAAACTTGAAGAGAAAAACTAGTTTGGAACAAGTTCTATAAAAAAACTATGAAAAAAGCATTTTACGAACAAGTTTTTAAAAAAACTTTAAAAAAACCGCAAAAACTCCCCCCCAAATGTGAATCACTTTCTCCCTCCCAAAGATGAGGAGCCAATGGATGGAAAAATGCCAGCCAAAGCCACTCCGCATCCACTTAAAAATATATTTCAATTTTCGAGAGGGGAAGGAAAAAGTGAGAGAGAGAGGTTGGCGGACGGCCTTTTATAGGGTGGCGGACGGCCATGAGGCCGACCGCCACCGCGGCCGTCCGATCGGTCGGCCCTAAAGCCGTCGGCCTAATCGGACGGCCGTCGTGCGCCCCCGCGATCAAATCGGGGCCGTACGATCTGTCCATCGGCCGTCCGATTACGCGGACGGCCGAGGTGCCGTCCGATCTCTCCGACGGCGGGGTCCGGTCGGACGACTCGACGCATTTCGACGGCTGAGATCTCGCCGCGTCGCACTTCGTCGAATCTGATGGTCCAGAAAACTTACTACGGCCTTCGGTAAATGCATTTTACCCCCCCCGGACGCTGCGTCCGACGTGACGTCAGGACGTCCTCGTCCTAGGACGCCCTAGGACGCTCTCAGACCCCCAAGGACGTCGGATTGGTAACCCTGTCCGGAAGTACGACCGTCGATGCTCACCAGGAGTTATTGGACACTATTAGCTTGAAGGATGAGATGATTCAACATCTCCAAGAAGAGATTGAAAACCTCAAGCTGCAATCCAGTGAAAAGGATGATATTATCACCAAGCAAACAACCAAAATAGAAGAGTTGCGTCGAGAACGTGTTGCCAGTCAGGCTGATATTGGCGAAGTTGCTCGAGGTGTGGACGAGACAATGATCGCCAATGTTATTGGCAACATTACAAGCTGCTTGCTAGAGACCTCGACAAGACCACCGCGTCACCGCTTCGCTAGTCGTCCGTTGGTTTTTCTACCGCCGCCGACTATAGCAGCACAACCATTCGTAGATTCCATCGGCATCGAGGATTCTCTGTCATTTTCCCCAGCTACTCCAAGCACGGAACTTGTTCAGCTTCGCACTGCAAACGACATCCTTCGAAAAAGGATTAGATCGGTGGGCGAGCAGTACTATCAATGGAAGGTGGCATGCATCTTGAATGTTGACCGTACGAGGCAAATGGTAATAGAATTCAAGAAGATTGACGAGGAATATCTGACGAATAATATGCGCCGTATCTTTGGACTCACATCTTGGGCTCACATCGACAAGTTGTTTCCAACTGAATTGCCTCTGTTGCTAGATGGTAAATCTATTGACTGGGCAAAGTTGGAGTGGGACCACGCAGAGGCTATGTCTTCTCATGCCCTTCAACCAAGCGGTGTCGGGTAGAGAAGTCTTTGCCTTGGGAAAATACTGGATTTCTTGCTGCAGTTAGTTTTGGCTTAAGACATGAAAGACAAGGATAATATAAGAAGTATTAATCCTTGAACACATCATGTATACATACTTGTATCTATATCCTTTTGTACGTATACGTAGAGTATTCCTATCCGTATACGTAGAATATTTTTATACGTACATATAGAGTACTTTAATACTTGTATTTGTCATGTATAAATACAGTAGAACATACTATACGAATACATGATTTATACGTACAAGTATAATACTTTTATACATACATGTACAAAGTATAAATACGATCTACCGTATACAAAACCGTATAAGTTTTGTACATACCTTCAAAATCCCGAATCTCCCTCTAAAATAATAGCCAAACTTCAAATAACCACCAAATTAGCATAAACACTTCAAATCAAGAGTGCATTAGCTTTTTGGAAAGCTATCAAAGTGCTTAACAGAGGGAAAGAAAGATTAAAACTCTACAAGGTACTGTCAAGAGTCCATAGCTCGTCAAAGGTCGTACTCCCAAATTCAGCATCAGCTGCACCTCCCTTTGCTTCACAGAGCACTCTGACTTCATACAAGCTTTGCCAAAGCCGAGTGATAGCTTCCTACAAAGCTAATAACACCACCTAAGCTCTCTACAAAATTCGTCTTCAGAATCTATATCAAACGTTTTCTATGCTCAGTTGAAGTTGGTGCTTACTTCCACTCTTGAATTTAGTCGGCAGCTCAACACCCTCTCACTTTCAAAGCCATAACTTTGTCTCAAACAATCTAAATAAAAAGTTACAAAGCTCCATAGAAAACTAACACAAAAACACTTGACTTGCTCAAATTTCATAAACAAAAACACTATAAACAAGTTTCTACAAGCTTTTGAAGTCTCGGTCTTCTAAATTTCTTTACAGCAGACACTGTCCAACTCAAACACTCATAGAAATTACACACAAATCTCAAATAGAGCGTGCTATATCATTATGAAACCACAACAACAAGATGTACAAGCTCTTAAAATATCATAGTAAAACTCGTAGTACACACTGAGCTCTTGCTCTCCAAAAAACTGTACACCGAAAAAAACTCAACTCTCGTGGAGGATAGAGGGGAACCCGATCCCTTTGCCTCCTCCCAAAGTCAACACCAGCCCATACCTACGCCTCATGGGCCTCAACTAGTCATTGGCTAACTCCCTTAAGCTTACTTCAGCCTTATCTATCCCTTATCTTAGCCATAAGGCATCAAAAGTCTACCAAATGGAAAACTATTTCTACCTTTCATCTACCAAACTTCTAACATTCAAGGTGAAGTTTGGAAACATTAAAAACTAAACAAATAAAATCAAATATATGTCTAAAAGAGCTTGAAAAGAATTTCAAGAGGAACTTCACTCCATCTGCAAGAACTTGAGGATGCGTTGAAGGATAAGAGCAACAAAGTCAGCACGAGCAGCCTTGGTCAATGGATTAATTGGACCTTCAAGCCAACGTTGATGACCGCGACTCCCTTTGACAGGCCTAAGACAACAAGAGTATTGATTGTCATTTAGGCCTTCAAAAATCCTTCCAAACGTCACATCTCGAGTACCAGGTTCAACACACCCAACCTGCAATAGAATCACCAGGGCACGAGCATCTTGTTGAAGATTGCCGTGCCACCGCTGCTCCACACGAGGTTGCTTTGGCGGCCGAGAAGGCCCAACTTTTTCTTGTGGACGCTCAAGCAGTGGTGCAGGGCTAAGCGGCAGAAGAGTACAAACCGGCAGTTGAGATAAAGATAAATCTAGCTCAAGCTCTGGTTGAAGCTCTTCATCCTGAGACTCAGAAAAAACTCTCCAATTCGACATGTCCAAAAAAAATTCAAAACAACTACATAAAACTGATGAAGCTCTAAATGAACCTTCTTCTTATAACACAAATACTTTGTAGAAGGCGTCACCTTGAAGCTTTCCCAAAGATGTGATCTCTTTTTCTCCAATCAAATCCACTCAAATAAAATATAAAATAAAAATATAAAACAATGGATAGGGATATAAATCCCTTCAGCATGCTCTGATAATCGCCAAGCCGCGGAAGTCCAACTGGTAAAGTGCTTCAAGCGCCGTAGCACTGGTCCGGGTTCGAAACCCTTTGGACCCGTATGAGCATGCGAATGGCCACGTGGCTTGGCATTGCTAGTGAAAACTAGGCAGGAAACTACCAGTTGGCGCCACCTACCCCCCCTGAGCATGTGAGAAGATGCAGAGACTCCAAGTTTCGTGGTTAAAACCACGGTCCTTTCTCTTCCCCCTTCATTCCTCTGATCTCCCCCCCTCCCTTTTGTCTATACTTTTATTTTTCTTAGTTTTATTTCTATATGCTCTGAACACTACTCTCAATCCATTTCACACTGTATTTACATATTAAACCGTTTCTTTACACGACATCCACCCCCTCCAAACCTGCACATCCACCGGTATGTGCCAATTTAGTCTTGGTCTTCTTCAGCTTCATCTAATCCATCATTATCTGATATTTCATCTTTTTCATCTTGATCTTCTGATGGTCTTGGATCAGTTGTGTCATTTTCTAGAGCAAATCGTGTGGCTCTCCTTCTGAATGCCTTGATCCGTTTTCCTGCTACAGGAATCCTCAATAGTGTGCCATCTAACTCGCGAAGGGAATAGGTTGCATTATCATGCACTGTGACCACTACATATGGCCCAAACCATCTCCGTGCAAACTTTCTAAGTGTACTGTGTTGATGTTCCAAACTACTATCAATTACCAACACCCAATCTCCAACTTCAATAGGTTTTGATCTCAACCGATGTGTCTTGTCAAATCTCTCCTTGTTGCTCAACCTTGAAGCCTTCAATTTTTCCAATGCAATCCTATGGTCCTCAGGCAATCTTTCAAGCTGTTGGATTCTAAGCTCCAATAATCTTTCTCTTGTAATGCCATCGTTCCAGTCCAACAACATCCAAGTTGGTATTGAATCCTCTGTGGGCATAAGTGGCTTTTGGCCTAACATCAACTCAATGGGCATATAACCTGTAACAGTACTATGAGTGGTTCTATCAGCCCATAATGCAAATGGTAGAAGTCTTGGCCACTGCTTTTGTTTACCTCTACAAGCTTTGACAAGAGCATTGATAATGGGAGGATGTCCTCTCTCACTTTTGCCATTAGCCTCGGGATTATATGCAGTAGTTAGCTTCAAGCGCACACCATACCTCTGAAAAAAGTCTTTGGCTTCTGCTGCATCCGATTCTCCTCTATCAGCCCTCATCCTTCCAATACTGCTGAAGATATCCTCCAAGATAAATCTGCATACTCCTTTTGTGGTCTTGGTCCTCAAAGCTCTACCTTCGACATAGTTTGAAAGCTCTTCTCTTGTCAAAACAAGATATTTCATGCCCCACAATCCCAATGGCATAGCTACCAAGTCAATCACCCATTGAAAATGCATAGCAACTGGATAGGTAGGATGCAACTCATCTCTGTATCTGACTTTGGATTGTAATTGACATTCAATACAAGAAGCCACAAATTCCTCTACATCCTTGTAAAGGCCTTTCCACCAATATCTCTCTTTAATCTTATGGTAAGTGGCCCAAACTCCTCGATGGCCTGCCCAAAGTGTATCATGAAACTCTTTGAGAATTTGATTCTTGGTTTCTTCATCATCCACCACTCTCAATGGAACTCCATCCTTCCTCTTTGGCCTCTTCCATAAGAAACTATCTCTTAAGATATAGTTATAAGATTGGTGTCGAATGCCTTTAAAGGCCTTATCTGACCAACCTTCTTGTCTCTTCATGGTACTTAAATAGATGCCAATGTCTCTTAATTTTCCTCTATAAAGATTTTCTCTGAAAGCTTGGTCTTCATCACTTATGCTCGCTCCATCAATAGCTTGCACATATCCATAGCCCTCATCTTCTTCATCTTCACCAATCTCTTGCGTTTCCATCTCTTCTTCACAGATATATCTAGCCTTAGATAGCATATCTGCCACAGAATTCTTCTTGCCAGAGATGTGCACTAAGATAGGATTGAGTGATCTGATGTAGGCTATCCATCTCAACATGGCAATATCAGGAGTTGAACAATTAGCAACCATTCCCAACAATGGTAAGCAATCAGTTTCCAATACCACATTGGCTCCAACTAAGTAATTTCTGTCTGCCTTCATAGCTGTAAGTGCCCCCAAAAGCTCCCTCTTCACTTGTGGATATGCTCTTTGTCTATCCGTGAGAATTCTTGCTCCAAATCTGATGGCAAACTTTTTTCCTTCTGCTTCATCTTGGCCAATAGCCCAACCAATAGCAATTGAACTTGTGTCAACAGTAACAACCACTGGTCTGTTGCAATCATAGTCAACTTGCCTCAAGATTGGTGGTGACTTCAAAATCTCTTCTAGACTCTCCATGGCTAGCTCTTGCTTATGCTCCCACCTAAACTTGGTCCTTTTTCTTAACAACTTATATAGAGGCTCAGCTATGTGAGCAAAATGAGGAACCCAAATCTGATAAAAGACACAAGCTCCTAAAAACCTCCTTACTTCAGTGATGCTTCCACATGCTTTCATCCTAGCAATAGCATCAACCTTCTTAGGGTTAGGTTTTCTTCCATAAGTTCCACACAAGTGTCCAACCACCACAATCTCATCTACTCCAAACTTGGACTTCTCAAGGGATAAGGTTAAATCCACTTCTTCAAGCCTTTTTAAGATCTTCTCCACATCTTCAGTGTGATCCTTCACAAACCTTCTACATCCATCAACATCTTCTGTCAAGTCTTTGACCTCTTCTTTGCAACCTTTGATAGGTATGTCATCTACGAAAGGAATAGTCTTCTTAGGCACAAATTCCCTCAAGATTTGGTTCATGGCACTCTGCATATGGGCTACAGAGTTAGTAGCGCCTTGAGGTAATGTGCACATCCTCATAAGTCCCAATGGAGTCTTCATAGTTGTCAAATCTCTACTTTCTGATGCAAGTTGAAATTGTTCATAGCCTGAATAAAGATCTCCAATAGAATAGATGGCATGTCCTGCAAAAGCCTCAGCAACCTCATCCACAATTGGTCCTGACCCTTTGTTTCTGATTGTCACCTTGTTGGCTGGCTGCATGTCTTGGATAAACCTTAAAGCCCCAGACTTTTTTGGCACTGTGAACCATCGGTTAGAGTATCGAGCCATAGATGGTTCAAGTATTCCCATCTGTATCTTCTCCTTCAATAGACTCACCAATTTAGGTAGCAAGGCTCTTGGCACAGGAATTGGCTTCAAATCCCAAGGCACATGTGGAACTGTAAAAATGACCATTGGAGCTACAATCTTTGGATTAACACATCCAATCTCATCTGGTGAAGAAGCAAAAGCCTTACCATGCTTAGAGATCATTTCTCGGAACCTTATCTTCTCAGGTTCTTTCAAAAACTCACCCCCTCCAATCTTTAGCTTGGCCAATGTCTCTTCTGTGAAATTGTGTCCAATTTTTCTTGTCTCCCTCAATCCAGGCTCGTCCTCAGCCTTTCTAATATGATCTTCAGAGTCTGGTGGTAATTGTGATGCCACAGGCTTCACCTTCTTTGCTACAATTTTATACTTGGTGTTCACCATTGCCTCAGTTTCCAAGCCATAACTCCCAACCAACCTTACTTCATCAGCTACCTTCAATATTTCTTCATATAAGCTTCTTGAATGAATCTCCACTGTCATAGTAGTAGACTCACCGACTTCTCTTTGCAAGGTCTCTAAAACTTGTAAAATATCATCTGAAAATCCTTCTTCTTCAACAACTCCAGAAATAAACTCATCACTCAAAATCACACCAACTCTTTTTAATTTTCTTTCCATTTTCTTGGTCAATCCTCTCTTCATAGAATCCAAATCTTCAACCTTTTGGAAACTTATAAATCCATCCTTTGTCAAATTCCAAACCTTGTATCCACTCCTCTGTACATTGGGGCTTGCAACAGTAGATGATTTTTTTGCACCCGTGGCACCTCATACTCCACGTGTGCAATTTAGAAATCCAGAAAATCTTCATGAACATAGTCCATGGGAGTTTCCCTGAGTCTGTCCCTATGCCTCTCATGATTTGGTCTAACTGTGAGAAATTGAACTGATCTCATACCATCATGGCTACGAATCCTCGCATAATGTGAACCATCATCCAATACCTTGGTCTCCATCCTTGTTGCAGTGATATATGGTTGTCCCAAAATGATGGGATAACTTCCTTGATTTTGCACAAAGAAGTTTTGCTCCACCTCCACATCACCAATCTTTATAGCCACTGCTGGACATGCTCCATAAAGATTGCCTCTTTCATTGTTGGCAGTTTTCAATACCCATCCATGATTGGTGTCAATTGGCCATTTTCCCTTCTTATAAATCTTCCGGGATAAAATGTTGATCTCTGAGCCATGATCCACCAATGCTAAGATTGGCTCCTCAATATCTCCAATCTTTACACGTGTCTCTGTGGTAGCTCTTGCCCAAAATGGATGTGTAAATGCTACCAAGGCTTCACTATCATGTCTCCATGACTTGTCAGCTCCACATCGTAAAACCTTGGCTTCTGTTGTGACAATTTTCCTTTGATTCTTGATAGAATCCTTCCTCTCCTTTGTCTCAACCACTCCATCACTCAAAAACATCTGCAACACTTCATCTTCCTCCTCATCACTCAAAACCTCCTCCATGACATCAACCTTGGTATCTTGGGTTTCTCGAGACATAAATCTCTGTCTTTTAGTCTGGTCATCATTCCCTGCATTATCACAGCTCAAGGCAAACACTTGTCCAATCTCCTCTTCTTCTTCTTTAGACATCAAAGTATCCAATGCCCTTGTCATCACTGTTTCAGCTGTCATCTGCCTCTTTCTTTTGATCACATCAATGATAAGCTCATGGAAATCTTTCTTTGCTATGCCAAGAGCCTCTCTGAGAGTAAACTCTATCTTGGCATCCAAAATTCTTTCTTCCAAAATGCCCTTCATATCCACTGAAGATTCAATATCGGATTGGAGTTTATAAGCTGGTGTCTTATTCTTTCCCTTAGCTTCATCCTCCTTTCCTTTTCCCTTCTTGTTGCCCATTCTTTCTTCCCACTTGTCTTTGGGTAAAGGTGTATTCTCAGCTGGATATGGTGGTGACTCTTGCCTTTGCCTTGTGTTGGTTGCTGGTCCTTCCTTTGAAGATGCATCTTTGTTGCTTGATGGTTTCTTCTTGTTTGCAGGCTCTTCAGATTCACCTTCATCAACAGTCCTGCCCCTCTTCACTTTCACTGATGCATCATGGGGTTCCTTCTCCCCATTCTCACTCATCAAATAGGCTCTGATGGTAGTAGCATTCACTGGATCATCCCACCCAGTCAACCTTCTGATGGTTTGTGCTCCCCTGACCATCACCTCTTTAGATGCATAAGTAGAAGCTTGGATTGTGCTAAAATCAGCTCCAATCGTGTAGGTCTCTGTTTCCTTCCCACGTGAAGTATTGCTCCTTCCCAACTTCTCTTCCATCAATCTCTTCATGCCTCCCTTCCCAAAGTTAGTTTGAAGAGGCTCATCTGTTGCAGCATCTCTAATTCTTCCTTCTTTGAAAGTTATAATGCCGCTCTTCATAGCATCTGCATATGATCCACAATCACCACGTTTGTGATTGGGATCATCACACCAAATGCATCTTGCCACAAAATCCCTTTGCCCCGTCGAAGGCCCCGAGGCTTTTGGCCTCTGATCCCTCTTAAGAGCATTCATCTCTACCTTGAGTTCCCTCATGCCCCTCATGAGTTCTTCAAGTGTGTTATCATCAAGAACTCTCCCTTTGGAACTATTCCCTGGTGTTGTAGTTGTCAAAGGTACACTTGATGACACTGGAACCTTTGGAGCTGTTACAGCTGAAATGCCCACTCTAGAGCCTAATCCCCTGGACTTTACACGTTGTTGTTTAGAGATAAGACTCACTGACCCTATCATCCTCTCCCAGTCAGTGGTAAATCCGCCTTCTGCTCCTCCATCTTGAAGGAGTATGACAAGCCTATCTTCTAAGGCTTCATCTGAGGCTTGTAAAAACATCTCAGACTTCCGAGCTTCCATCAGTCGTCTCTCTGACAATGGAAGTTGGCCAAACCTTCTCTCAAACTCACGAAGCAACTCACTTGGTCCCATATGTTTTCCAGGCCGTTGCTCCACCCATTCAAGAAATGCTCCCTTTGTCATCCGCTCTGAGTCCTCGTCAAAGTACTCATCCCTCAACCTCTCTTCAAACCTAGCCCATGTATGCACATGGACATCCCCATGCAGTTGCCTCACTCTTTCTCTGATCTCTGGAACAACTGCTAAGTCAAAGGTCTCAATCATCCTGATCTCTAGAACTTGATAGATTTCCATTTCACAAGTGTAGGTCCTCAAGAGCTTAGTGATATTCTTCCCATCAAACCTTCCCACCTTCCCAATAACATCCCTCAATGCTTTAGTAGCCCCTTGTCCTGTAGCATTAGCAGATTGCTGATCCATAAGCATCTGCATGGCTCTCAAAAACTCTCCAGCAACATTTGAACCTTTGCCAGGCTCCCGAGAACCACCCCCAAACTCCTTATCATGAACCGTGTCTCCCATCTTGCCTCAACCAAAACCAATGCCCCAAAGCTACTCTCAGTGGAAGCACCAAATGTCGGGTAGAGAAGTCTTTGCCTTGGGAAAATACTGGATTTCTTGCTGCAGTTAGTTTTGGCTTAAGACATGAAAGACAAGGATAATATAAGAAGTATTAATCCTTGAACACATCATGTATACATACTTGTATCTATATCCTTTTGTACGTATACGTAGAGTATTCCTATCCGTATACGTAGAATATTTTTATACGTACATATAGAGTACTTTAATACTTGTATTTGTCATGTATAAATACAGTAGAACATACTATACGAATACATGATTTATACGTACAAGTATAATACTTTTATACATACATGTACAAAGTATAAATACGATCTACCGTATACAAAACCGTATAAGTTTTGTACATACCTTCAAAATCCCGAATCTCCCTCTAAAATAATAGCCAAACTTCAAATAACCACCAAATTAGCATAAACACTTCAAATCAAGAGTGCATTAGCTTTTTGGAAAGCTATCAAAGTGCTTAACAGAGGGAAAGAAAGATTAAAACTCTACAAGGTACTGTCAAGAGTCCATAGCTCGTCAAAGGTCGTACTCCCAAATTCAGCATCAGCTGCACCTCCCTTTGCTTCACAGAGCACTCTGACTTCATACAAGCTTTGCCAAAGCCGAGTGATAGCTTCCTACAAAGCTAATAACACCACCTAAGCTCTCTACAAAATTCGTCTTCAGAATCTATATCAAACGTTTTCTATGCTCAGTTGAAGTTGGTGCTTACTTCCACTCTTGAATTTAGTCGGCAGCTCAACACCCTCTCACTTTCAAAGCCATAACTTTGTCTCAAACAATCTAAATAAAAAGTTACAAAGCTCCATAGAAAACTAACACAAAAACACTTGACTTGCTCAAATTTCATAAACAAAAACACTATAAACAAGTTTCTACAAGCTTTTGAAGTCTCGGTCTTCTAAATTTCTTTACAGCAGACACTGTCCAACTCAAACACTCATAGAAATTACACACAAATCTCAAATAGAGCGTGCTATATCATTATGAAACCACAACAACAAGATGTACAAGCTCTTAAAATATCATAGTAAAACTCGTAGTACACACTGAGCTCTTGCTCTCCAAAAAACTGTACACCGAAAAAAACTCAACTCTCGTGGAGGATAGAGGGGAACCCGATCCCTTTGCCTCCTCCCAAAGTCAACACCAGCCCATACCTACGCCTCATGGGCCTCAACTAGTCATTGGCTAACTCCCTTAAGCTTACTTCAGCCTTATCTATCCCTTATCTTAGCCATAAGGCATCAAAAGTCTACCAAATGGAAAACTATTTCTACCTTTCATCTACCAAACTTCTAACATTCAAGGTGAAGTTTGGAAACATTAAAAACTAAACAAATAAAATCAAATATATGTCTAAAAGAGCTTGAAAAGAATTTCAAGAGGAACTTCACTCCATCTGCAAGAACTTGAGGATGCGTTGAAGGATAAGAGCAACAAAGTCAGCACGAGCAGCCTTGGTCAATGGATTAATTGGACCTTCAAGCCAACGTTGATGACCGCGACTCCCTTTGACAGGCCTAAGACAACAAGAGTATTGATTGTCATTTAGGCCTTCAAAAATCCTTCCAAACGTCACATCTCGAGTACCAGGTTCAACACACCCAACCTGCAATAGAATCACCAGGGCACGAGCATCTTGTTGAAGATTGCCGTGCCACCGCTGCTCCACACGAGGTTGCTTTGGCGGCCGAGAAGGCCCAACTTTTTCTTGTGGACGCTCAAGCAGTGGTGCAGGACTAAGCGGCAGAAGAGTACAAACCGGCAGTTGAGATAAAGATAAATCTAGCTCAAGCTCTGGTTGAAGCTCTTCATCCTGAGACTCAGAAAAAACTCTCCAATTCGACATGTCCAAAAAAAATTCAAAACAACTACATAAAACTGATGAAGCTCTAAATGAACCTTCTTCTTATAACACAAATACTTTGTAGAAGGCGTCACCTTGAAGCTTTCCCAAAGATGTGATCTCTTTTTCTCCAATCAAATCCACTCAAATAAAATATAAAATAAAAATATAAAACAATGGATAGGGATATAAATCCCTTCAGCATGCTCTGATAATCGCCAAGCCGCGGAAGTCCAACTGGTAAAGTGCTTCAAGCGCCGTAGCACTGGTCCGGGTTCGAAACCCTTTGGACCCGTATGAGCATGCGAATGGCCACGTGGCTTGGCATTGCTAGTGAAAACTAGGCAGGAAACTACCAGTTGGCGCCACCTACCCCCCCTGAGCATGTGAGAAGATGCAGAGACTCCAAGTTTCGTGGTTAAAACCACGGTCCTTTCTCTTCCCCCTTCATTCCTCTGATCTCCCCCCCTCCCTTTTGTCTATACTTTTATTTTTCTTAGTTTTATTTCTATATGCTCTGAACACTACTCTCAATCCATTTCACACTGTATTTACATATTAAACCGTTTCTTTACACGACAGCGGAAACGTGGCACCACGCAAATTATGGCCAACACCAGCAAGCTTCACACAAAATGAAGATGCTTGCCCGGTTTGTTTAAATCCTTTCGGGCCAGAAGGTGCATATGCTCTTGGCACGTGTCGGTGTTTATACCATCCGATGTGTCTGCTAGGTGGTATCTTGACACGTAGATTTTGCGCAAAGTGTAGAGCACCATTTCATAAGCGTTTGTATGAAGTGTTTGGCCTCACCGCCTACATGCCACCTAGTTGGGAGCTGAACCCGGAGAATGCGCCTGGGGATGCCTATGCTCAAAAGTGAGGAGAAAATTTGGTGTGGAATTGGCGTGCGCAGTGCCACCAACTACATAGGTCTAGTGTAAGCACGCAATTTGGTTGGGAAAATGACCACCAAGAAATTGTACGAGTGGCCAACAAGCTCATATCGGGAACCACCGCGGACCATGTTGGTAAACGGAACTTCTTCTACCAAGTCATGGGTGGATATTGGAATGTTAGGCGGAAGGTATTTCAATTCGGGCGACGTCCAGATGGGAAACTATGGAATCACCAGGGACGTGTGGTGTCATAATTGGGAGAGGCCACTAATCTTGACCTTTGCAATGCTTTGCAATGGGAAGAATCGCAATGGAAGGAAACTTGGAAGGAGGAAGCTTTTGATTTCCTTCTTGAGGAACATAGTCCGGCGACTATGAAGACTCTCAAAGCACTTCGGAACTCCGAAATGTTACGTGCTCTGGTAAACGCGGATGGGCCTCACCGGAGGACGCGAGCGGCTCGTAAATTGCTGGATGATGGGGCCTCAGGAAGTGGTAAACCAAGTAGAGCCGATGCGTGATGAAGTGGAGTACATGCAAATAGAATGCAAGATGAAAGCGTAGCATTTGTAACCATTTTGTATGTTGCAAAATTTCCATGTGCAATATAAATATAAGGACATCTTTAAAGCATTGACCAAATTCTTGCATCTCCTTTGAAACATTGAAATTAGTTTGAAACATCTAAGATAATTCAATTTGCAAGATAGGAACTTTCCATGGTCCCTGTTCGCGCGCACCCGGCCCCACAGCGCACACGCCCGGCCCAAATTTCAAGCGCGTCCGGTCCCCATTTGCACGCGCACTGTCACTATTCGAGCGCGTCAGGCCCCCATTCGCACGCGCCCGGCCCCAAAGAGTGCGCGCCCGGCCCCTATTCACGCACGCCCGACCCTGGATCGCACGTGCCCGGCCCCATTCAGACGCGCCCGGCCATTCTGTTCCTCCTACCGAGACCATGATTGGTACGCGCGAGACCGTCCCATCTCGTACGCGCGCGGCCTATGGGGGGCATGCGCGCCTTGCTACAAGTTTGGGAATCGTGGCACGATGGGCCCACTTCCCAGGCGCTTTGGCCTGCAACTGCCACGTGGCGGCTTCTTGCTAAGCACTATTGGGAAGTGGGTCCCGGTATCTATTGACATCCCTTTTCATCCCGGTGTCTATTGACACCGTTTTACTCCCGGTGCCCCTTCACGCTAGTTTCAAGCATGGACTCAAGTGGGCCTTCTGAGATTCGGGCTTCCGAGAAGAAAATGAAGAAACGAGAGCGTGATGCGAGACGAGTACGCAACCACAAGCAGAAGAAACGCATTCACATATTCATCGATGGTGAGCTGAAGGCATTTCGAGGTTGGGGAGATGTACCAAACCGATGGACATTTACACAGTGTGCAAAGTACATTGCCTGGTGTAATTTGGGACGAATGTGGCCGCATTCGCGGTATTCGCAACTTCGGAAATACGACAAGGGTAATTTAAATTACTGCACCAATGAAGTATTCAAAGAACGGTGCATCCAAGCGTACAAGCACATCTACAACACGGCAAAGGTTCACCGGAACGAGGTGAATCTATCCATTTTACGTATGGTGTATGCTGAGATTATACTCGGAGTAGTAGTCGATTGGAAGACGATGGAAATACAATCAAACTCCAAGATGACACCAATATCCACGGCGTCACTACCAATAGAGCGCAAGTTTCCGGGCGAAGCTCTAGGAAAAAAGGCGAAGGAAGTTGAAGTTCCAAATGAGGAAGTCGTGTGGTCAGACACTTCCAGTGACGACTCAGACACTGGATGCGACCCATCTATTCGCAAGGAGATTGAGGGCTTTATTAAATGCCATTGGCTAGATTCTGCCCTCCAAGAAACACCGACAATTGGAGAAGATTCCGGCAAGGAAGAAGATCAAACTGAGATGGACGCGGTTGCATATGAGAACATCAATGAAAACCTAGAGTCTTTTGATGATGTTCCAATTGGACGAGAGGCTCATCTTCAACTTCTTGCTAAATATGAGTAGAGTTTACAAGAAAACAAGAATCTCGTAGAAGAAGCCAACCGCAACAAAGAAGAACTTCAAAAATTACGCGCTATACTCCAGGAAAAGGACAATCAAATCCAGGATTACGCGAAGTTGGTGTTTACTTTAAAGTCGTAGAATTTGATAGCAATGGAAGTAGTGCCATGAATGATAAACGGGCAATTTTGTAACATTTTGAAATCATAGACCTTGTGAATTTTGTAAATTGCACTTCATTTGTAAATGGCTTTAGTTCAAAACAATATTGTTTATCTCTGACGTTAATCAAGTTTGTATGGTTCAGCATGTTTTATAATTTGGCTAGATGTAATAAAGTGAATGTTCTATACAGTCTTGTATACGTTTAAATTATATATTTTATGAATGTGTTATGATCTTCCATAACTGTACAACTTCATGCACCCCAGTCAATAAATTAAATTCACTTTTGTCTAATATTTGATAACCGACTACAATAGTCTATAGTATCATCAAGAATTTTTTTGTAGTGGAATTTATATCATGTGTTGAAGAATAAAACTTAAACTTTTGTCTCAAACATGTCAATCATAAGACTAAACAATAAAAATCATGTTACTTTCTTGCATAATAAATGATTTGGGATGTAACAAAATCCCCAATATTAATGCAACATTATTATTCTTGGTTGAATTATATGTAACTAATTGCAACGGCCTTCCAAATGATAAGAGATGGCATTCTACCATACAAATTATCCATATTATATCTTAAAATGAGTATAAGTTTGCGGAACAAATCATTGAGCATGTTAATTGAAGGTACTAACTCTCCCCAAGAAAATCATTAAGTAAGCATAAGTATTGTGTGCCTAAGTAAGTATTAGTATTGTATAAGTAAGTATAATTATTAAGTATTGTATGTAAAAGTATAAGTATTGTATGTAAAAGTATAAGTATTGTATAAGTAAGTATAAATTCAAGGCACTAGGTTATAAGTAAGTAGAAGTATTGTATGTCAAGTTCAAGGCACAAGTTCAAGGCACACCCCTCTCACGCGCAGCCCTCCAGCGTTCGCGCGCAGCCCTCTAGCGTTCGCGAGCAGCCCTCCAGCGTACTCGCCCGGCCCTCCAGCGTACGCGCGCAGCCCTCTAGCGTACGCGCCCGACCCTCCAGCGTACGCGTCCGTCCCTCCAGCGTACGCGCGCCTCTTGGTCGTATGCGCCCGCCAGAGGTCACTAATTTACTATAAATATGAGATTTCAAAGTTACGGACTCCACTTCCTAGGCGCTTTGGCCTGCAACTGCCACGTGGCGGCTGCTTGCTTGGCACTTTTGGGAAGTTTTTTACGGTGTCTATTGACACCTTTGTATTTTGCCACCTTCGTATTCCTCCACCTCGTCACCATGGATTCTGGACAACCATCTACCACTAGCAGTCCCCACGGAAAGCGACAACGTGATTTTCATCACGCACGCTCAAAGCAGAAGAAGCGCCTTCACGTGTTGATGGATGAGAAGATGAAGGCATTTTCTGGTTGGGAGTCAGTTCCAACCCCATGGACATTTGCACAATGTGCAAAATACATTGGATGGTGTCATCTGGTGCACCTCTGGCCATACTCGCGATATTCTCTAATGCGACGTACAAATAGGACCAACTTGGGGTACTACACCAATGAGTTCTTCAAGGAGCGTTGTATCCAAGCGTACCAGCACATTTACGACGAGGCGAAATTGAGCCGCAACTCGGTAAACATTTCAATTTTACGAATGGTTTACGCGGAGGTGGTACTTGGCGTACCGGTTGATTGGAGGACAATGGAAATCCAAACACACTCCAAGATGGCGCCAGTCATTGGATTAACAATACCGTTTGTGCGGAAGTTTCCAGGAGAAGGTCTCGGGAAAACCATGGAAGTTGAACCTTTGAATCAAACAATCGAGTGGTCCGCGTCTTCATCATCTGACTCGGATACTGGATGTCATCAGTTTGTGCGCACGCTTCAAGAATTGTCCATCATATCAGCGTCAAACCCTGAACCGTCGGTTTCACAACAAGACGGAGATGCCACGAAGACGGATGCGGTACCTGAGGAGGGCGTGGATAATAAAAAAAAGTCTACGGAGGGTGACTGGGTGAGTCGTCACGATTATCTTCGAGTTGTGAAGCGACTAAAAGAAAGCTTGGACGTAATTGAGGATCTAGGAGAAGAGCTCGATGAGAAGGATAATGAAGTTGCAAAATGTCTTGAAGAAATTCAAGACTTAAAGGCACGAGTTCAGGAGAAAGACAATCTTCTTTCATTTTTTACTGGCTTTAAGGGATTCTAGAACTACAACAGTGCGAGAAATGTACATAGAGCAATGTTGAATTGTTTTGGAACAAGAGCTTTCTACAATTTTATAACTGCCATTTAATATTGAGCGATATTTTGTATATTTAATAAAACCTTGGAAATTGAGTGGCATTATGTATATTTAGTGGTTTTTTATGAGATGTTTTACATATCAAAATGTTAAGTGTTGCAATGTTTCAATATATAGTAGGAATTAGTGCGCACGCCCCAACATTGTGCGCGCCCGACCCCAAAGCGTGCGCGCTCGGCTGGAAGCGTGCGTGTTCGGCCCACAACGTGCGCGCCCGACCACATAGAGAATGCGCCCGACCACCCTTGTGCGCGCCCGGCCCCAGATGCTCATGCTCCAGCACTATGTAAGAACTATATGCGATGTGCTTGACTCACCTCACATCCTTGGCTTCGTGTCCTAGAACTCCATATTGGGCTCCTTGCATGAATCTACAAGTTTGTGAGTGACCTTTGGGTCATTATTTTCTATGCACACACAATTTCCTATTACTTTTGGCGGATTCTCTTTGGCACAACATTGCGCACCAATTTTATTGTGATGCCGTCTCAACAGAGGGCTCAAACGAAGGAGTGGGCTCCATGGTACACATTTAACAAGAAGGATCAAGTGACATTTGTTTGGTGCAATTACACGTTCGCATACAAACGTGGGAGGTGCATGTCACACTATGGGTATCCACAATGGACGAAGACTTCGTGCACTAAGGCCCCAGCAGCTGTTAAGGCCCATTTTAAAAGATGCGGGAATATTATTCCTACTAGGATGACCGAGGCGGAGATCGTTGGCCTTTCTAGCGCACCAGCAACATGTTCCACTGAACCTTGTTCTAGCTAATCCATCCAACAAGGTAGTTTCTTGGAAACTCGAAATGAGAAGAACACGCAGTCCACGAATCCTCTTAGCCAAGATCTGTACGACAACGGAGCTTTCCAGAGGCTTACCAAATAGAAAAACAAAAAGAATTGGACGAATTATGGGCACAATTTTTTTATGAAGCCAACGTTGCATTCATCGCCATCGTCATTCATCGTGGTTAGACATCCGGCCTTCATCAAGGCCACCTTCGCAACATCAAAGGCGGGTTTCGATTATACACCGCCATCGTACAATGCCATGAGGACGTAGATATTGCCAAGTATAGCGCAACAATATGCTCGGACGGGTGGGACAATGTTACACGTCGCCCTCTCATGAATATCATGCTCGTATGTCCAATGGGTGATATCTTCTTGGGGTCTATAGACACCACGGGTATGAAGAAATCTACGGCATATATAGGGGACCAATTGAAAAGTTTTATCCGTAAGGTTGGACCATTGAATGTGGTCCAAGTGTGCACCGATAATGCTTCAAACATGTTGGGGGCAATGAAGAAGGTCAACGATGAGTACCCGCACATTTATACTCAAGGGTGTTGTGCACATATTTTGGACCTCCTCCTCGAGGACTGGGGGAAGGAAGGCATGTTTGTAGACCTCGTCCAGAAGGCGAAATAGATTGCATTGTATATCCGGAACCACCATGTGCCCATGGCCCTTTTTCGTCGATTTTCAATACAATTGTCTCTGTTGTGGCCAGCAGCAACAAGGTTTGCATGCAATTACATAATGATCCATCGTCTGTTGGAAGTGAAGAATGCCCTGGAGATGGTTGTGATAGACCCAGTATGGATATCCTACGTATCCTTTCTTTTCGATAGGCAAAACGGGCACCGTGCCCATGCGAAGGCATCGCAGGTGCGAGCCACCGTTCTAGACGAGACTTTCTGGCATCGGTGCAGTAACTTTGAATTTGTAGTGGCACCAGTACTAAAGGCATTGCGGACTTTTGATGGTGACACTCCGGCAATGGGAATTGCTTGGGTAACCATGAACAAGCTAAAGGAGCATGTGTTCAAGCTGCGCAATGCGCCATTCAACATGCTTAACGGAATTGCAACTCGCCTTGAAGGATCATTCCTACGGCGTTGGGAGATGATGACAACAGATCTCCATTATGCAGGGGCTTTATTGAATCGTTATCTAGCCAATAACTTGCAAATTCAAAACAATGGGGAGGCCAAAAGGGCCCTAAACAAGGTTGTTATGACGCTTTGTGGTCTACTCGGAGTGTCTTTTTCGGCAGTAATGCTTGAAATCACGGAGTATGAAGAATTGCGAGGCCCATATTCACCGGAGGAAGCTGGGGAAATTGAAAACAACAATCTCTTGCCTCACCAATGGTGGAACCACGTGGGCGGGCAATTATTGACTATCATTGCGAAGCGTATACTAGCACAAACCTGCTCGGCCTCGTCATGTGAGCGTAATTGGAGCATGTATTCGTTCGTGCATAGTAAGAGCCGAAATCGCTTGGGAGTGCAGAAAGCGGAAGATTTGGTTTACATCTACGTGAATAGTCGATTGCTCCGAGAACGTGCTCGTCCAGACCCGATTCGATGGTATGAGGAGAATGTGCATTTGGAGGAGTCTGATCCAAATGGGGGACTTCCTTCAAACACAGAGGACGAGGGTTTGGAGTCGGATGATGAGGGTTATAACTGGATGAGCGGCGATTGGGAAGACCTTGCCGGTGACAACAACCCTGTGTCTGATCATAGCCCACCTAGGGACAACTCTGCAAACAACGAACACGGTGGAGATGCACTACATGACCATTTTCACAACGTCCACGGTGACCCAGTGGATCCTTTTGTGTTTGATGATGTCGACGGAGCGGCAGTCCATACTATAGTAGAATTATCGGGTGAAGACCGTGCCCAAGAAGCTAGGGCAGATGAAGATGGGTCGGCATTGAGGGGCAATCTTGATGGAGATAACAACATCTCAGAGAATCAGTCTATGAACTCAAACGGCTCTCGCGCCTCGGGCCCTTCTAGTGGCGATGGCCCTGAACTCGACGATCATGGCATTGGCATTGCAGCAAACGATACATTTCCTCACGATGGAAACCAAGTGAGTAGTGGTAGAAACGATAATGAATCCCATGAGCCAATGGCCACCACGGGGTCCATTGAAGTTGTGAGAAGCTCTCCGGTTTTGCCTCAAGCAATAGAACCGGACTCAGAGGAAGACATGCCACTACAAGATTTGTTTCGGCGGCCCCGTGATCAAAGTACCGCATCGATCGGAAGAACTCTTTTACGTGTAAAGAAAAAGACCTCTTCAACAATAGTTCGGCCACCCATCCACCGTAGCGCACTCGGCCCAAATGGTGGTGTGGAGCGTGCAATACTAACCCCACAACTTCCCTCCGCGAGGGTTGGGTCCTCTACTATGAGCAGCCATTTAGGGACACGGATGGGCGAGAATAATGGTACTCTCCCTTTCTTCACGGGACCTTGGCGAGGTGGAACCTCGGAGAAAGTCATTGGAGCCAAAGGCAACCGCTCCAAAAACATGGATGAAGTAACAGACAAAAGGAAGAATATCCGAGTAAAACGACTTGTGAACGCCGCATCACTACTGGAGCCGAACTACAATTACGAAACTTGGCCTCGGAGATTGAGGAGTACGTGGCACCAGTCTTGGAAAATTCAGCGGAGAACTTCTCATCATCGGGCGATGATGCAGACGATGAGGATTGCGATGAGGTACCTGGAGACAATACGGTGGTGCTTCGCGGGCTTTCTCTTCCCCACAATGAAGAATCCTCAAGCTCAGATGATTAAAAGATGACGGACATGAGGGTACTACAAGTTAAAAGTGACTTTAGTGGTGTGGTGATAGCATGGTACAATAGCACTGCGGTTTTAAAATATGTACTTGGTGTTGAGAGTGTCCATTCATGAAAGCACCACATTGAAATAAATAATTTTAATATTAGAGCACCCTAGTACAATTGAACTCTTTCAAATTCTGAAAACCTCAGTCCTTTTGAGGGGCAGACGCAGTGTTCGATCGCGCGCGCCCGATAGGCAGGTGTGCGCGCGACCCACAATGGAGCGCGCCAGGCCCGTGACGCTACGCGCCCGGCCCCTAACGGTACGCGCCCGACCTTGACGGTACGCGCCCGGCCCTGAGTACAACGCGCCCGGCCCGAAAATGCACGCGCGAGGCCCTTAGAGGTACGCGCCCGGCCCTAAATCATATGCGCCCGGCCTTGCATGAACGCGCCCGGTCCAGATTAGTACGTGCCCGGCCCCAAATGCTGCACGCGCGGTCCAAAGGCACGCGCCCATCCCTTGATGTGACGTGGAATGCCGTCTAACGTGTCGTGCACACGTGTTTCACTAGGGGGTAAGTTGAAAATTAGATTTAGGATTTGTAATTTTCTTTTACACACAAATATCCGCCAAAAAGTGCTCTCCGTCCTGTCCGTCCGCCCTACTATCCGTCCGTCCGCTGTCCTTGGACCCATGTCCATCTATGTAGACAACCCTGACTATAGACCAGAGACTCAAGATCGCACTACAAGAGGAGATACATTCAGAGACATACACAACACAAGAAGCTCGACACACCACATTTTGACACTGAAGAGCAGAATCCTACGCACCTGCAGCAGCATTCACAACACTACAAGACCATCGCATGACTCAAGATTGGATTGCAACCTTGTGGATTCACATCATCGGACCCGCACGCCCATCACCACCAACAACCAACCATAGCTACACTCTCTACCATAACTTTTTCTTTCATGTTTTCCTTCATAATTGGAACTTTGTTTACTGGTTTACTTGTTGATCACTACAAGAACTATGTAAATACTAAAGCATATAAAAGCATAGTAACTGTAAACGCCTCCAAAACATATGAATCTGCTGATTTGATATGGGAAAGATGCTAGAGGTTGGAAAAGCGCCGAAGGTGGTGCAGATTGACCTTTAATACAGGTGTCACAACCTGCGCACAAAGGCAAAACATTAGGACAACACAACCAGCCGAGAAATACGCAACAACATACGCAAGCACAGAGCTCCGAATACAGATGCACCAAAAGAAGGAGTTTGCCTTTCGACTACATCCACACGGGGACATACCTGAATGCGGCAGCAGAGGCAGCAGGGCATGTGTCCCTGGACACAGAAGAACGGACACCAAGAACTCCTGCAGCATACAACAGGTAAGCAGAAAAAAAGTCACATAAAAAATCGGCTCTTCACAAACCAAGACCCACAGCAATACCCTTGGAAGCAAGCAACATCGACCAGGGGACGACGACAAGAAGCAACGAACAACACCACCACCAACAAGGTTAGTTCTCTAACCCTCCCAGACTCTCACTTATGCAATGCAATGCTATCAGGAATGATGTATGCAGAAAAGCCCAAGCTAGACCACAAGAACAAGAACACCAACGTCCTTCCACGGGGAAGCATTCAAGCGCAAACGACCAACAAGGTAAGCTCTATAACCCTCCCAAATTCTCACTTTTGCAAAACAATGTTATCAGGAAGGATTTGTGCAGAAAAAACCAAGTCGAATCACAAGGAAAGGAACCACAACGCCCACATACGGAGAAACAACCAAGTACAAACAGCCAACAAGGTAAATCCCCTATCCCTCGCAAAGTTTTACTTTCGTAATACAATATTACCAGGCAGAAAATGTGCAGAAAGAGCCAAGTTCAACTGCAAAAAAAGGAACTCCAACGTCCACCCAAGAAAAAGCAGCCAAGTGCAAACGTTCAACAAGGTAAGTTCCCTAGCCCTCCGAGATTTTCACTTCCATAGTGCAATATTACCAGGAAGAATATGTGCAGAAAAAGCCAAGCTGAATTACAAAGAAAGGAATTCCAGCGACTACAAACAAAAAAACAGCCTTGCACAAGAAGATAAGCACGACCTCAAAAAGCTTCGATCCAAATGGTCCCACTCAACAGGCAATTCTTCACAAGACGCCACACCTGTAAAAACCTAAAATTGGAGCAAATTTGCCTAGCAGCAGAGATGCCCCCCAATCTCAAGCAAAGACACCTCACCAAACCCTAGATCGGCAAGAGAAGACGAGCGGCGCCTTGATGGCCAGCACGACCCTTTCAACTAAACCCTATGCTCGGCAGGTGAGCTTAAAAACCCTTACTACAAATGCCACCGCTCATTCTCTTCCCTCACCCCTCATTATCTATTTCCCCAGTGTTGTTATGGTCATGTTCGAGTTGAGCGCCTAGAGGGAGAGAGTTCCTATGTGAGTAAGCAAGTAGATGCGTACCTTAGCCGGCCATGCGCCACATTGTGCGGAAGTTGTCGACGCCGCACCTTACTGCCCTGCGCCACAATATCGAGGAGCTGCTCCGCGACTTCACGGGGACGAAATCGAGCCTTCCTGTGCTACATTGAGTCACCTAGTATCATCCCCTGGACGTGCCACCGGGGCCCCACACCACACTGCCCTACATCGACATCAAGAGAAGCCCCTCGACACGACATCGCCGCCAATTGTGCAAGACGCCCAAGGCCCATCTGTGCGAATCCACCAAACCCCCATGTGAAGCTAAAGTGGAGAGGAGGGTGGAATCGTAGCAAACCCACACCGTACAACCCTCGAGCGGAGCGACAATACAGAAGGAGGAGGGCTTGGGAAGAGGAGCTACCCGGAGGTTAGCACGGAGCAGAGCCGCAGCACAAAGTCCAGTGGACCTGCGGAGAGAAGCCACGGAGAAACACAAGGAGGAATCGAGGAGCGGAGCTGTAGGACAGGGCCAAGCGGTCCCACGGAGTAGAGCCGTAGCCCTGCGAAGGAGAATACCGTGGAGCAAGACTGCAGTATGCAGGTAAGTGGTTTGGACCCGAGCACTATGTATGTGCTTGGAAGAAAGTGGACGAGGAAGCGCGAGACCAAGCCAAGCCTGATCACTGGAGGACTTCGTTTGAAGACTACAAACGGCAGAAGCTTGCACTGGAGTATTCGAGGACAATAGACAAGCCCTGGAGACGGCGTACGAGAAACAACAGTAGCAGTGTGAGAACCCAAATCCGTACATAAGCACTAAGGGATTGCTTGCAAGAATTGGTGGTCTGGAGACGACTTCAGGAGGTGTGCATGCGAGCAAAGGGAGCACTTAGGGTATGCTCGCAATGATTGGAGGTCTAGTGGAAACTACAGGAGGCCTGAATGCAAGCAACAGACACTGAAAAAGAATAGACATCAGAAGACGTCACAAGGTAATTTAGCTAACTACCTGAAGGCACGAGTTGAAGCCATACAACCGGGTCAAAAAAAATTCTCACTCCCCCCACTATTAGTTAGTCTCTATCATCATTGGGTTTATTTTGCAAACCCATGGACATTCGCACAACTCATATATAAATATCCATTTACTTGGGGAGGTGACCCCTTTTCAGGCACCTCCCATGTGTGTGTATGTGTTGTAAATATTAGACAACACAATATCTCTCCATTTAACACCTTCTTCCATAAGATGGTGCAAATGGTCAGGAATGTATGGTGTATATTGTATGCAAATTGTGTAGTTAGAGATGTTGCAAGGAAACACTTCTTCTTAACTACAAACTCTCAAACATGCCCACAACTTAATTTGTAGAAGGAGGTTTTAGTGAAGGTGTAAGAAGTCATTTGAATAGCAAAAACAAATATAAACTCCAATAGATTTCTCTTGTTATGTACAGGATGGCCTCATCCCCAAGTGTTGCATCTGCCTCCAAAAAGCTTTTTTCTGAAAGTCAAATGATTGAAGTAGAAGTATTGAGTCAAAAAAGGTCTAGTGGGGCCCAAATCCTTTCTAGCCAGAAGAAGGTTAAGGGCAAAGAAATTCATGAATTTCAACGTCCTCCCTTTTGGCTAGGATTTCATGCACAAAACCTACTTGCCAAAGACCAAAACCTCCCTATGGAACCTCAATATTCAGTGAGCCAAATGGTTAGAATAGGTATGAGCCATGAGGAAGCACTGGAATGTAATGTGTCCAACCCCGCCTTCCCATATGTCGTTTAGGAAGAATGGCCTTCCAAAACAAATGACAGAGATGGTGGAGACCATTACAAACTAACACAACTTCCCCATGAACTTGAAATCGATGAAAACGGGTTTGAACTAGATTATCATGTTGCCATCTTCTTTGAAGTAGGAGAACTTGTGATATTAAAAGATGATGTTATGGCAATGGCCATTGCAAGATTGAAACACATGAACATTCAAGTGGGGGATATACTCGGTGAATCCATTGCAATCATGTGTTATCATGGATCAAAAAGATGGAGTGGAGCAATCAAAATACACCTTAAGGATCCCAAAACGGATGGGACGGGGCTCTTACAAGGTCTTCGTCCGTTCATCCTTAAGTTGGATGAACATCAAATTTGTAGGGGGAAAGTATGTAAGTCCTTTGACTCTATTGCCATCGCTAGTCTACTCTCTATAAGAGTGAATAGTGCAAATTTGAAAGGGAAGAAGTGGTATAATATGTTTGAAGAAGTTGTCATGGATGGTTTTTCTAGAGGCCTAGATTTTGAAATAACCAATATCCAGAAAAATGAAGGGGCGGACTTTGCTTGGATCAAAGCACCGTCACCGGATGAAGCAAAAAGGATAAGATCACTCAAAATCTCCTTTTCCAATGAGCTTATGGAAGCATCATTTGCATGCAACGAAAAGATGTCAGAAGATGACAAAGCTAAGAAAAACGCCGTAGTCTTGATTGTCAAGAATTTAAACAAAACCAAATCCATTGCATCCCTAGAAGAGGCATCAAAGCATATATGGGTGAAAGAAATGTGGTAGGTGTCTTCTTTCGGTTGGAAAATAGTAAGCAGTGGGGATCTTGAAATATCCAATGTCTCAATGCGGCCGTATACAAAAAGGTTGTCCAACGAAATGCAAAAATATTAGGAAAATATGTCGAGTTTTGCCCCCATCCAAAAAGTTTGGATGGAATAAACGCACCAACATCCGAGGAGCTTGCACGGCTTGGCTTCACTGATGTGAACACTACCCTAGCCAATACCGTACAAGCTTTGGAAAATGCACCATCACAAAACTTCACTAAAACAGACCTCAACCGAATGGTTGAGGAAGCTGTAAACAAGGGTGTAAACAAGGGTGCAGTAACAACATTGGGGGAAATAAGGAAAGAGATGAGTTTGCTCAAAGAGGAGATTGTGGAGGAAGCAAGGGTATATGCGGATAAGGTCCAAGCCGAATCGAATAGAAACTCTAGAGTCCAAATAGCCCTCTTTCAAAAACAAATGAGAATTACCTTGGAAACCCTTCAAGCCGACCATCCCGAAACACTCGAAATTGAAGGCAATATGGACATATCAAACTAGTATTGACCAATGTAGGGGCGGAAAAAACACCACTTCAAGTATATATATATTTACCTAAAAAAAAATCAAAAACAAAAAAAAACAAAGTATCCCTAGATACTATAATACTAAAATCCACAATTAATAACAAAACATCAAATAGAAACCACAAAACCAAAATAATTGTATTTATAAATACAAACAGTAAAACAAAACAACGGACCAAAATCCAAACTCAAATACACCCCTATACCCTAATGAAATACATAATAAAAACAACAAACCTTAAACACCTTAAACAATTAAAACCTACAAACAAATACCAATATAAAACCTACAAAACACACCCCTTCGTCCCCTACTCACCAAAACCATACAACCACCCTAAATTGTTTTTCCCAAACACTCATCTTCTAAACGACAAACCCTACACAACTACATCTAACACAGGACTAACCAAACAAACTACCTCTAATGCCTACCAACCAAGGCAACATATTAAAACATCAAACAAAACTCAAATGACGATACATATAACCAAAACCACGTCCACAACTACTAACCACTCAACATATGAAACAGACAAAATAAGGCAGAAACAACACCACTACTATATATTAGTTAATATATTCAGAAACACATCTACACCAAACATTCTATTAGGAGGTGATATTCAAACAAACCCGGGACCTATGCCAAACATATTAAAAACTCACCCCCCAATCATAATAAAAACTCACCCCCCAATCATAGAAGGAAAGCAAAAACATAATTCATTAGAAATACAATAAAATTCCATCCAAAATACCAACATCTAACTACAACATTTACACCTCTACTAAAACTCCACCACTCACTACATAATACTAATAGTACAATGTTTCCACACCTACATAATTTCATACAAAATAAAATAGCTAATCACCCAACCTCTCACATACTATATGCAATAATCACTACAACACATCCGGACATAAACACATGTAACACTATACTTGCAGACTCTAATACACAAACATACTGGACAAACACTCTTCTATTACAACTAGCCAACTTGAGCAACCCGCCGGAAAGACATATCTCAACAACACATCCATACACAAAGTTCCTTGAAACAAATCAAGAAATAATAAAAGAGAAACAATCCATATGCAACGACCTCTATAACTTTATACACCTAGGAAACGAACCTCCATCCCCTGCTAAAATTCAAGATAAACTCCCATTTTTACCTGCACAATTGATTTCCGAATTGCTACGATGTCTTGAACCTATCCCAAAATACTCACACCCGCCACCACTCCTTGACATACCTAATCCCCCAGCCCGAATCACACCAAACACAGATAACAAAACAAATATTATTACATGGAATGCTTCATCACTAAATATAGGTCTACCAAGTCTACAAAATCTAATAACTCAACTCCAGACCCCTCCAGCACTCATCCACATTCAAGAAACCAAATTAACCGCCAAAAAATCAACAAAATATATACAAAACCTCTTCCCTCGATACAAGCTAATTTTTAACAATTCAAATACACTTACTAGATGCATACGACAAAGAATGCCACATACACCGGCTAGAGGTGGTTTATTAACACTCATACACAATAAATATGCTTACCCGGGTAACATCACCAAAATTCCTACACCGGCCAACCTATCCCCATACCTACAAATAACAAAAATTAACAACCAACCATTACAACCATGGTTAATCATACATATATACATGCCTTCCCATCCACAAGACTTACATCTAATCCCTATCATACAACAAAATATCTCTGACCATATCTTAGCATACCCAAACCACACTTACATCCTCTGCGGAGACTTTAACTAGGACATTGCCCTTATCGGAAGACATAACTATAATAATATTACCCCACCACAACTAGAAGACATACAATGGCATGACTTTACTGACAACATCAACACAACATATATACTGACCAACACACCATTCTCTCGACAAGGAGCCTACAACTACACAAGCACCAGCCTAATCGATGGTTTTTACATTAACTCACCAAATAACAATAGATATACATCCACAACCACCACTGAATGATCCTAAACTCGGACCACTTCCCCATACACCTCCACATCCCACAAAACACTTTACTAGCTAGACCCATTACACCCCCACAAGTTACACAAATCGGCGTCCTTAATCCCATTCCCCAAGAAAACCTAGAAAAATTTAACATTAAATTCTTCGAAGAAAACTCCCTTGAACTAGATAACCTAACTACTACTCTAAGAACAACTAACCACTTCAACCCAACACAATGGCAAGACGAATGCACAAAATTAGACAAACTTATACAAAAAATCTCTAATACCCTTGAAGAAACATGCAAAGCCAAACCCCTGCCTACATTGACAAATAGAACCGCACAACAAGGAGGATTTCTACCACGAAAATTATCTAAACCCTGGAAAAAACATCTTGAAACTTACCATCTCATCTGGAAAGCCATATATATTGCCAAAACCCGACCAAATTGGCTCTTACATCCAATCATAAATGAAATCCGCAATCACCAAAACACTCAAATACCAGCCCCACCACCTCCTAACCACTCAAACGATGAATGGATCAACCAAATACCTGACATTGCCAAAAATGCAAATAAACAAGCCCGGGATATCACAACAAAACACACCATGGAAAACATTCAAAAAGCCATCTCAAAATATAGAAAACTATATGAAACAAGCCCCATGAAAATAAATAGGAAAGTCTTCAAAAATAGTGAAAATGCACCCCTGGACTGTATTTTAGACAGGAGTAACAACAAACTCACTAGCCCAGAAGATATAGCTAACGAAATCCATACTCAACAATCAACAAGCAATAGACCTACAGTTCCGACATGTTACTATCAACCCCATCATATACCCCAATGCACGTTGTCGTGTAGAGAGGAGCGCGCTTTGAGAATACGCGAGGTATCTGGCTGCGACTTCGTATAGTTTGCTACGGAGTTCTGTCAAATCTTGTAATCTTCGGTCTTCAGTCTTCAGTCTTCAAACTCCTCCCCGTTGGCCTATCCTGTGGTGGCTCTAAAGGGTTAAGAGTAAAGGTGGGTGATAAGAAACCATGGCCTCGGACGGGTAAAACGGGACGGCCAGACCACAAGCTGAAACCGTTCAAAAGATTGGCTTCTGAAATTCAAACCCACGGTGACCAGCAAACGTGCCTCACCGGTGGAAACGACATAAACACGACCGTGTCGGCAATTAACCCCACTTCGCCGCATCAGAGTTTACAAGAACAGAATTGAAATACAACTAGCCTCCAAAGTTGGCTTGGAATCACAAAAAAAGAAATCGGACCACAAGCCACAACACACTTGTCTCCATCTTCTCTTCTCTTCAAGCCTCAAGTCTTCAATTCTTCCATCCATCAACTCCAAAGTCTTCAAGATGTGAAAAGAACCTCCAATAAGTGCTTCAATCTAAGCTGTGAGCTTAAAATGAATGCCACAGGCGGCTGAAAGCTTCAAATTCAGATTTTATTGTCTCTATGGAAAGCTAATCTAATATACTAATACTCCTGAAAATTTCCAATCATTCCAAAATACTGTCCAAAAGTTATGGACAATCAAAGTTCTGCCTACCCCTATTCATTCAGATCTCAATAACTTCTTGCTCACAACTCCAAATCTCATTTGTAATATCTTTTTAAAATGCTGAAATAGAGATGCACAGTCCCTCAAAATCTCAAATCAAATTGAGAACTCTAGAAAACGTTGTGGCTCCTCGAAACCTCTGCCCCTCAATGGATGGCCTCGGGTTTTCACAGAATTAAAACCTCAATAACTTTCTCTCTACAACTCCGAATTCAAAATTTAAAACGAGTATGAAAAGCTCTTAAAACCAGAAACAAGATCACAAATTTTCAATTCCATACAATTCAAGCTCAACGAGTTACACACAGTCAAAGTTCTCCTCCAAACCCTTGCTCTCTCATTCGCACACACACACACACACACTTCTTAAGGAATCTTCCTCCTAACTTTTTTCACCTCAAGTGTGCGTGGGCACTATAGCCCATGTCACTCTATCCAAAGTACCCCTCAAGGTACTTCATTACTTTCTTATCCTTTCCACTTTCAACCACATAAAATCCCCTAATCTTTTATTTATTGGAAGACAAAAAACTTAGACCTTCCAACCAACAAGATAAGTAAAATAAAAAAATAACTAAATAAATAAAAATGATTAAAAAAAACTTATCGTACGATAGCTGATGGTACGAACGAATAAAGGTGTTGATTCGCACAATCTGATCGCCAAGTCGTGAACTTGGTGGGCTGGAAATGTCGTAGTAAGTGGCCGCCGCCGGTCCGGGTTCGAATCCGATCGAGCCCGTCGAATGGTTTGGCGGCCCACGGCTTGGCTCGCTAGTGAGGAAGGAAAAATACCAGTCAACCCGCTACTTAACACCCTCAGCAGTGACAAGAGCGGTGCAACACCTACATGCTAACACTTGCCCAAATCCTCAAACCGTGGTTCTCACCACGACTAAACCTTTTTACCTCATCTAACCGCTAGCTGTAATCAAAACATATCAACACTGGTATTAATATCTACATGATGGAAGAATTTCCATCAGGACAACGTGTGGTGTTAGTCATTATCCATGGCATGACCTTGATGGATTCACAATTAATATAAGAGGAGAACCACAAACTCCAATACACACATATGTAGACCAAGAAACTTATGATATGTGCCTTAAAAACCTTGGAAATAACAAAGCCCCTGGCCTAGACAAAATCCCTAACTCAATTCTAAAAAATATGCCACCAAGATTCCACAATATGTTATTTTTATTCTTTAAACATTGTTACAAACAAAACCAAATACCTGCATAATGGAAAACGAGTCTCACAGTATTGCTATATAAAAAAGGTGACCCTTCCCAACTAACTAATCATAGACCTATTGCCCCGGCAAACACAATATACAAACTATTTAGAAGCACCTTAACATCTATCCTCTCATCATATGGTGAAAAACACCAAATACTATATGACAGCCAAGAAGGTTTTAGAGCTGAAAGAGGGACATCAAGACAACTACAAACACTTATAGTTGCACTAGAAGATGCAAAACTCATGAATCAGGACATTTATATACTATATATTGACTTCAAAAATGCCTTTGGATCTATTGATCATGCTAGACTGTTAGCAATAACGAAAGATCTAGGTTATCCAATGGATGTCATTGCACTAATAGGAAACATATACTCACAATCTACCACCACATTCACTGGAGAACGTTTTGGAAAAACCAGGCCCATCCCCATTCAAAGGGGCACCATCCAAGGTGACACACTTAGCCCCTACCTATTTATCATCTTTTTAGAACCGCTCTTAAGATGGTTGCAACAAGGTGACAAAGGATACATATTTGGTACATCTAAAACAAAAATCTCATCAGCAGCATATGCGGATGACTTAGCCGCAATTATCAATAAACTAAAATCACTTCAAACACAACTAAACAAACTAGACAAATTCTGTGAATGGGCAGGGATGGACCTAGGAATATCTAAATGCGCAATTACTGGATGCCCAAATAAATCCAAAATGAATCCATTGACATTCAAAGCTCAAATACAAGCCACTAACATCAACTATAGGAATCAACCAATACCAGTATTACATCAAACGAATCATACACATACCTTGGTATAAACTTAGTTCCATCCTTGAAATGGAAAATACAAATACAAACCACTACCACCAAAGTTATAAAACAATGTAAAGAACTAGCAACCTGTCCAACAACAATCAAACAAAAAATTAACATGGCGGACACAGTTATAAGAGCAGGTATCGCATACAGCTTTTATGCAGTACCATACTCCTTGCTCGCCATCAAAAATCTCGACAAAAAGATAATAGCCCTCCACAAAACAATATGTGGCCTCACTAAAAGTACCTCAAACATAGCTACCCAACTACCCCATGACTTATTTGGCATAGGAGCCTTCTCATTAAAAAATGCCTATCTTAGATGTATTGGAGAACAACTTCAAAATGCCCTTAATGACACAGGAAGACTAGGAAAAATTTACACCGGTTTACTACAATTCATATTAGCTAAATCTGGAGGGTCCAAAGACATCCCATGTATTAAATATCACCACTGTGTTCGATCGCCTATCACAGAACACTATTCCTACTAAAGAAAGAAGCTGGTGTACATCTAAAAAGTACAATAGGAAATTTCTTGTTAGACACCCCACCACTTGAAAATGTATGGATGAAAGAATCTGGAAACATTCCTTGGCTTGACCCTAAAACATGTCTTAAACTACTACAAAAATTACTACTACACAATATAATAGACATCAAACAAATCATACCACCTAATGGATATAACATGATGAGCTCATATGACTTCAAAAATTACCACTCTACACCCACCAAACTAATAAACAGCACACTACACATTACTGAACAACTATTTTGTCACCCAAAATGTACACCGGGATGCCAAATACCATGCCCATACCACCAACCACCGAGAACCTTAAAAGACAACTACATCATCAAAAACCACATCATACAACCTAGACAAATCGAACCACCAACCCACCTCGCCACCCAAAAATATTCTCAAAGATCCCCAATAATTTCCTATGAATGTAATATTCGATCATAAAAAACGACACTATATAGACTCTAACGGTATAGTAAAAAATGACACATCATATCTATGCCAATGGAGATTACCAAATCATACCACATACAATAAATGGCAGCCTCATAGAGAACTATTCCCTTGGAATGACCCTAACACTTGTAACCATCATACCGAACTCCTGAACCAACATTACACCAAAACACAACACCGACACCTCTCAAACTCAATAAAAGCATACTTTTCCACTCACCAACATAGAGACACAAGATTTGTTACACCTGCATTAAACATTCCACTTACCCACATATCCATTAATGAATGTAACCCAGAAAGCGACATAGAAACAAATGAAAACACCATACAAATACAACATGATGTGTCCCACATATATGAAGACAATGGCAGACACCTTATCACCATTCCAAAAAAGAGACTCCACTGGCTATGGAACCAATATCATAAAGCAAAAAACAATCCACACGGACTAGAACCACCTACACAACCATTTGAAACTGAAATTGTCTGGTTATATCAAAGATACAAATACCGAATCCCCAAAAATGATCCATTAAAACTTACGCAATACACACTACCAACACCAATATTAGATTATCTCACATCAACATTTAATATTAACCACTCATACTTCTTATCACCAGTTACATGCCCCACACAACTCGCCCAGTTTTTCTCACCATTCCCATGGGATGTAATATTTGTGTCTCTTGGTAAACCTTTGAACACAAATGGAAGGGCATTGGGTATGCCCATTCACATAACGAAACAGACACACAACAAGCTATACATTGGGCCCGATTAGCTGCCAAGCATAATCCAAATAATGTCACAATATTAATCTCTCCTGACACCAATTGGTACCAAAAGCTTAACCCTCACATTGGCCCCTTTCTAGATACACACATCATAGCACACTTTGCCGCGGATACCATCACATATGACGAACCTATAGTGCCTCCAGAACTTAACTTGCCACGAAAAGAACTCTCAACACTACGAATTATATGTATACATCATCAAAATAACAACATTGGAACTTATGAACAACTAAACCAACTTACATACATAGCCAATAACCTCTCGATACAACAAATACATACACATATTGCCACAGTTACCCCCCCCTAACTGCCCTATTAACTACAACAAGAAATGGTCTAAACTCACCTACCCCAATACTCCTACACACAATAATACACCCACCCCCAACTCCCAAACTACCACACTAACCTCCCATTAAAATTCTACCCAAAATTCAGTTGTTACACCGATGGCTCGTCCAAAAAACCCAAAGAAACAAGCCCTGGAATATGGAGAAGAGAGAGAGCGGGGTATGGCATTTGTAGCCCAAAGGGACTTAATATTGCCAAAAGGTTACATGGCCATCAAAATTTCCTATGAGCAGAGATGATAGCGATACACAAAACTTTGAGAATCATCAACACCCAATACCCAAATGAACCGGCACATATATTCACAGATAGTCTAAACGTTCTTTATCTACTAAACACACAAATAAAACATCCTACACTACATATTAGTCACCCAGACCAAATCACACTTGCCTCTATGGTGCAATTACTCCAAAGTCGCACACAAGTAATCACATTACATAAGGTAAGAGCCCATGTCAATATTGATGGAAACGAACAAGTCGATAAACTAGCAAACGATGGTATTCACCTTGCACACCGAAACGCCACACACCCATACGAACACGCCCATGCTACCCCATATTATTATCAAAAAGACGATTGGCCTTCCATGTTTGACACACCAGACAAAGGCCCGGTTCGGTTTATGGAAAAACAAATCACTAAACATGACAAAAAATACAACCTCGAAATCATGGCCAGACAAAGTGCTAATATCTGTAAATGGACAAGTAATACTGTTATTGACAATGAACTCTCTAATGAATTCTCGAACAACCCCACCATATCACATAAACAAAGAACGTGCCTTATCAGATTCCGCACTGGAACATTTATGGGTCAGGCCCGAAAACAACTCTGTTTTGGTAGAGAAAGATATCCCTCCATCACTTGCCCCATTTGCAACTCATTAGATCCTGATACATGGCTACACGTACTACTCACTTGTGGACAACAACACATACACTCACTTTGTGTTAAAAGGCACAATAGAGCAGTATGGAAAATTAGGAAATTATTAGTCTCCTCCGAAAAATCCAAATGCTATATTCTCATGAATGCAGGCACTTTCAACAACAATCTCCAAGAAAATACTATCCCTAACTGGTTACTACCTTGTACATGTAGTACCCATAGATGCCAGTGTAACCCCAGATTCAGACGTGATATACTTTGTCTCAAAGGTTTACCCTACCAAAATGACCCCCCTGAAAATGTCGAACAAAATCTCACCGTACAATTTATTGAATTCACGTATTGTAATGATAGATTCTCCCCGGAAACTTCAGAAGCAAAAATCAACTAATACAGACCACTAACCGAAAATATTGCTGGTAGAGGCTGGAAAATTGACCCCCTTATTGTCATCACAGCTGGTGCTAGAGGAAATGCGCACATCCCATCAATGAAATTGATCGAAGACAAATTTAAAATACCCGAATCCACCATCCAGAATACCTTTCAAAACATCAACACCATTGCTATACAATATGCTATGCACATCCTCCTCCACAAAAAAATAATAAAAAATCATCAACCCTTGCCTCAATTACAAGATCCACCCTAATCAAAATTTAGAGTCTTAAATAGCTAAAGCTACTTAACCTTGATAACAAGTCAAAGCTCTTAATAGCTAAAGCTACTTTATTGTGATAGCAAATGATTGCATTGTCTCAAATCACACATGAAGTGGGCAGTCGGTTGATACAACTCATTTTACTGCCTATGATTAGTCATTGAGCACTGCCAAGTCACTACATACCCCACACCTAATCAGATGAGTCCATCACTGTCCGAACCCGACCAAACCCATACCAATCCCAGACTAGACCATAGAATTTCAATGACATTAATATTTGTCAATGGTCTCTGGCCAACGGTAAATTCTCCTACATAGAATAGGACACATAAACTTATATCCACACCCTGTATAAAAACCTTTTTTCTTAACACAACAAAATCCGCACACTCTACAAAGGCGTCCCTTTCCTAGTTCACATGATAGATGACCAAGTCGCTTCCAGTTCACTGACGATTGTCCGCCAACAATCCAGCCCAATCGCCAAGGTCCAAAACTTCTCCACATATGTTGATAATGTTGGGGGGACATCTTTGCTGCCATCTTGTTGTATTGTTGTAACTGTCTCCCCCTCGTGATGTGGAAATTGGTCATTCTTTCCCTAGATACATTGTACATGCACTTGGTCCATATGGTCTTTGACATCATCTTCCTCATCAGCAGTAGCCGGTGGTCCATAGACCATAACTTAAAGCTCGTGGTGATGTTTAACAAGTTGATCATGTTCCCATAAACTTGAATTCAACCATAAGACTTGATGTTTCGGGGGAATTTGTATGATAATGGGATTGCATATGAAGCCATTCGTGATGTAATTGGTATTTGCTACCAATTGATTCATGCTATGAATTATGGACTAAACCCTGTAAGTCCAATCGACCATGTATATGTCGATACTGGACAAAGACCTTTGTAGAAAGCGCTATAGGTCACCTCAAAGGAAAAAGTTGACCATGACTTAGAGGTGGAGGGAGATGGGCATCTTTTGAGACCATTGCCACCGCAATCGCTGCAAGCATTGACGAGCTACAGTGATTTCCGTAAAACAAGCTTGTAGATTTTTGTTGTCAAATGTAACCGTTGCATACATGCCATTGTGCATGATCTAGAACACTTGTAGATCTTCATAGGCCAAAAAAGCTCATCGGCCTTAAAGGGTTAGTATCCCAATTGAACCCTACTAATCTTACCTCCAATTTCTCTATAGAAATCCAGTACAGAGATTAGATATAATTCAAAGTTTTTACTTCACTCATTACTAACGTGAGGGTGCACATTGATTGATGAGAATTGCAAAACATGCACTCCACACTACTGCAACACTTACTATTTCAAGTATATCATAAGTTGGTGAGTGAGTCGGGTCACAAAAAACAAGAAAAAGTATCCTTTTCAACATCTTATGTAAGTAAAGGGCGACACTTTTTGAGTGAGGAGCGATAGGGTTGCTTGTGGTGCCATAGCCAAAATATTACCAATGTCTTAGTCCCTTATTGGGCACATAAAGCTCGTTTAGTAGCAACATTTGTCAATAGGTACTTACGGGTAGAATTCATCCCAATCATATCTTTATTGGGAATAAGTGCGTCCTTCAAGCCGAGGCACTACAAGTCCAACCCTATCGTTTTTCATTCCAAAGTGTTGCTCTTCACTCATTGAAAATGTGGAAAATCGTTTTTTTTGTCTTTGGTGACCCAACTGACTCACCTGCTCATAAAATCTTCAAAATAGCAAATGTAAAACGACAGGGTTTGTTGTAGTGAGGTACTTATGCATACTCAATTGTTCCACCAATTTATGACTTAGCCCCTTTACATCACTCTCATCTGCTACAAATGCTTGCCCTCACAAATTATCACCGCCCAATTAAACCTCATTTGCAACCAAATCAAGTGCACAAACAAGTAGAACCACCATCGAATGCTCTAGTTCGTAAACCATGACACAGTACAATGCCACAGTAAACACAAGCCAAATGGGGATTTGCCTAAATACCTCGGCGGAGCATTGCATCAAGCCTCAGGCTTGGAAGGGTGGGGGAGGGTAGGGACAAAACCGGCCCCTATTTTTATGTTGGAGGGGGGCCCTATTTGATAAAGGAAGGCCACCGAGGGTAATTTGAGGCCCCAGGCCCCAATTTTGACAAAACAAATTCCCAAAAAAAAAAAAAACCTCTAGAGCCCCGAAAGCTAAAAGACCTTCGTGTTTATTTATGAAACCCAACAGATGCCCGAATGAAGCCTTGCAAACTCAATCCAAACTCAAAGTCTTATACTTCGTGAATTATTCCTTACATTCATGTTGTTGATTTGGTCTTGTAAAATTGACACTTAAACAAATCACGAATTGTGTATCACGAATTGTGTACCACGAATTGTAGAAGTCATAGCAGAAGAGGGAAGAGACATTACACATCTATAAAACTGGGTTTCATGTTTGATGGTGGCTTATTTTTAAGCTAAAATAAAATTCAAATTCTTTACTACCTCATTGGAGGGAGATCAAGCTTACTATCTCATTGAACTAGAGCGATCTCAGATGAGTCGCCACTACCGACATAATACAGAGAATTAATTAATGTCAAAACATAAACCTTACCTCCATTGTTCCGTGCAATAATCTGGCCGAGTGAATCATCTTCAGAGCAAAGCCAAGAGTTTTGTTTTCTGGCTCGCCGATCTAGCTTCGACGAAGTACCATAACATTCGAGAATATTCTACACTTTGTCGGCAAGCAATTGACGGAGTCATCGAAGACCCAGATGCACGTCGACGTAGAACCTGAAAGGCTCAAGTTCTAAAAATCACAGGCAGTCTGAGAAAGCAGAGAGAGCAAGTTCAGTGGCACTCGAGGTGTAGACAGAATTCTAGAATGGAGTGCACTCGCAAGAAATCAGGCCCTCCACATCAAACATACGAAATTCATGTATCATTCACCAACTCGGGGCACGACCGCCTCCGCTTCGCTCTTCTGGGCAGCAAGTGGTTCCCCAAGGTGCCTTTCGGAATGCTGCTATGGAGTGCACTCCATGTGCTGTTCGTTGTGGGTGATACTTCTCTCATGCTCCTCAGTTCGGTTTTGCCTAGGGTGATATTGATTGGGCTTAGAGTGATGGGGGACTGGTTCGCTCTCTCGGTTTTGGTGATGATCTTTCTGACGTCTAATCTCGTGTGGGGACCGTGTTCCTTGATTTGGCTGTTGCTGAGGCTGAGCTGGGTGCTGATGCGTGGCGGAGGCGAGCGTGACTTGAAAATCAGAGTGGCGTGGAAGTGCTTTGTGGAGAACTGGAACCATTGGTTGGGTTTTCAAGGAAGTATGATTTTGGCCCAGCTTTTGGCCCCACTAACTCGGGTCCTTGTCGATGAGAACATCCCGGAGGAGTCGCGCCCTAATTGGATATTGGTGGGCAGGTGGTGTGAGGAGGTTGTGCACTTGCACGACACCTTTGTCATATAGTTCTTTCACTTGCAATTGGGAAAACAATGACTTAGGTCACGGGAAACAGGAGGACATCTAGACCTTCTTCTACGTTCCATTCACAACGAGTTAGTGATAAGCAACATGTTTGAGTGAGACGAGAAGCAGGTTCGCTAGAAGTGGGTCAAATCCGAAGCTCATGTTGACCTGCAACAAGTTGATCATGATCCAATAAACTTGATATCAATCGTAAGAGTGATTGTTCTGGGGAAATTGTTATCCATTTTCTTTTGAGGGATGGGAGCACCTTGAGTAGCGAACTTGTATGATGCTGGGATCGCACATGGAGCATTTCTTCTAGGGTTTCAGATTTCCTTGCAATCTCATAGCCGTAGCTTTGTCGTTTTCATGATATTGGAGTTTGAATTCCGAGTGGAAAAAACATCCGCGGGAAGAAGTCGGACACGAATTTCGCACAAGGGAGCGTCACGAGACTGGATTCAGATATTTAGGTAGCCATGGAGCTCAAGGCACTCTTAGATCAACAAGGGGGACTCAACAAGGGGGAAAACACTCCCAAATGCTTTGCTCAAGCTTTTTATTAGTGCAATGCGTTTCAAAAGCAACCGCCAACTTTCCATCCTCTTCGACACCACACTTAACACCAACAACAAGTCCACCCTTCACCACGTCTTCATGCCCAAATCCAACATCACGGGCCTCCACCCAATTCATCACAACTGTGCAGATGGAGGCTCCCCCGATGAGCAAGAAGGAGAAAGCCAAACTGGCGAAACTGGAGAAGAAGAACGAGAACAAGAAGATGGCAACACTTCAATTGAACGCAGAAGAGGAGGATCCATTGGCAGAAAACTATGGTGACGTTCCTTTGGAGAATTTGCAGAGTAAAGAGAAGGCTGGGAGGGTGTGGTCCCAGGTTGATGATTTAGCTGGAGATTAGGCGGGAGAGACGGTGTTGGTGCGAGGGAGCGTACATACTGTTCGTGGGAAAGGGAGTTTGAGCTTTCTGGTTCTGCGAGATGTGGTTAGAAATGGTTTAGGTCAAGTTTATGACGAAGCTGAACAAAGAGAGTATTGTGGATGTTGAAGGTGTGGTGGTGGTGCCGACAAAGCCTGTGGAGGGGATGTCCCAACCGGTAAGTTTTGAGCCTTCTATCAGGCTTTTGAAGTGTAATGTTTTCATTTTGTGTGTAAGAATTGTAGATCTTGCTGGTTCAAGTAGCTTGCAGGGCACTCTTTTTAAAGCTTCAACCCTTAAAGGTCAAAGGATTTTGGGTTTGGGAAGGGTTAGACGGTCAGTTCAGTTGATCACATTGGAGAACGTATTATTCAAATGAGGCCATGTTCTATGTCATTAGAGTCAATGAAGGGCACATCCCGAATGCAGTTGAATATTTTATTGCCATTTGAACTTTGGCTATATTTTTGATGTCTTCTAAAATCTAATTATAGAATGACACGGGATTTGAGTTTAACCCACGATGTTTGTCCTTGTAGTACACCCCCATGGTGAAATTTTCAGAGTTTTTAGACTGATTTTCTATTTGATATGATTTTTCTTCCCTTTTTAAAAAAAAATCTCAAAAAAATCAGTTTCCATCAAAAAGAAATCTGAAAAATTTGTGAAGTGAAGATGGCGTGTAGCTTCATCTCTGAAAAATAAATATAAAAATTTCATACATATCTAGTTCAAAAATAGCAAGAAAATGGGTGATGGGCATTGAGGCTTAAAATCAGTGGTTATAGTTATAGGGTTAAAAAAAATGGCTGGTGTGAAATGTCAATTGATTAGTATGGGTACCTTTAATACCCGTATTCAGTGCAAGTATCGAGAGGGAAGGTGGGTATGGAGAGAAGCGGGGGCGGTTATCGGTGACATATGCGGTTATCAGAGACATATGCAGTTCGCGGAGGAGGCGGGTATCAATCGCGGAGTCTTGTGTGCGCTTCAATATTTTTGCGCTCTTCGTCGCGATCGTGGTTTTGCGTTCATTGGCGTAGTGAGTTGTGCTTCATTCTTTGAGTTCCTGATTGCGAAGTCTTGTGGAGGCCTGGTCATGGAGGAGGAACGCCTTTTTTTGTCGCGGACAACTGCCTTTACAACACCGCATCGCGCCTGTTACAAGATAGAGGCGGTGTGGAATGTGAGGAGGTCTTCCTCAGTTTGCTTGGATGTGGGTTGAAGTCTTTTTGTTGGCAAGCTTTCAAGCCTACAGGGATATCATTGATGTTGGGAACCCTTTCGTAGCTTGACCGCGGAAAGAGATTTTCGTCTGGGATTGGATTGCTGCAATCAAGCGGGATGTCAGCCGGTACTAGAGATTGTCGTGTTCACTGAATTTGCAACACTTTTCTTTACAGGGAGTTTGCTTTGTTGTTTCCTCGTTGATATGCAGTATTTAATTTCGTGTCTCTTGAGGAGGCAGATCCGTTAGGGTATTATTAATCGAAGATCGTTTGCGAGTAATTTCACGGTTTTTGAATCCATGAGGTGTTGTTATATCGAGATACGGTTGATGTTTCATACTCTCAGAACGGATGTTTTTCAAATTCTAGGTCAAAAACATCTCTTGAAATCTATTGAGTGTGAGGTTTTCTGGAGACGTCTCTACTCTTCTTCGACATGTTCTTGCTGGGCAGATTCTGTAGAAACTGCGTCATCTCTATTTCCACTTGTTTGTGATTCTTTTCCGTGAGGTTGCCTTGTATCGGGATTCGGGTAATTGAGGGGATGGAACTGCGGCACTGGGATGGCAGGCCGGGAAGATGCTAAGCCCTAGGGCATGGTACGAAGCTTTCAACGAGCAAGGTTAGCTGAAATTGGACAAAGTTCTCACACGTATTCGGCGAGGGGTGAGGGTTTTTTTGTAAACTCTTGAAATTGAAGGGTTTATAGAGTTTCGAGGTTTAGGTTCAAGCTACTTTACGAATCTGTTTTAGTTCTGCGTCATTAAGGCATAGGAGCCTTGATTTGATTCTAGAGCTTAGTTTTCTATAATGTTGTCCATAGGGTGCGGAAGTGTGGGAGTTTCTGGTGGGTTGTTATGGTCCTAGCAGCACAACACAAGAACGGGATGCCATCCGATCAGCTCGTAGGTAATTTTCAACCTGCCCAGTTCCTTGAGTTTCGTGGTAGGTTTGCCCTGTTGATGTGCTTCCTCCTCTTTTTGCAGCGGATTTGAGATGAAGTCAATTTCTTTGTTATTTTAGTGTATCATCTGCTTACGTTGTATTTGCGGTATTATGGTTTTCTTTGCGCTTCGTGTGCTTTCTCTACTTTTCGAAGCTGATTTGCAGTAGAGTCAATTTTCTTTTCTTTTTTAGGATTTAGGGTGCTTAGGGTACACTTGCAATACGGTCTCGTCTGCCATGTTTCTTGGCTGTGTATGCTGTTTCTTTGCTCTCTACGCTATTTTCTTGCTTCGACAGTAGTGGTGTGAACTTTAGGGTTGCACTCTGTTCTTTTTTTTGGTACTAACAAGGGGAAATTAATGTTTCATCAGGTTCTGCGGTTTGGGGTATTCTATTTTATTGAAGATTGGTGGATCGCATCAGTTGAAACTGCGTTGTTTTGTTCGTGTTTGGACAAACCCTTTGAAGTAACTCTATTCAATTCGAGTGCTCACTTCAGGAACAACTGGAAAGCGCGCATAGAGGTGAGTAAAATTTTAAGGCTTTCATTCAATTTGAGTTGCTTTATATATCTTCTCTCTTTTGCCTTCAGATTTGCATGTACATCGTGGTGGCCAGTTTGGGTTTATGATTCTTGAAGGGCTGAAATCACACAATTCATGGATGAGCAGCCATTGATTCAAACCCTAAAATTAAGTAAACGTTGCATTCTTTCCATGGCAGTTGTCTTCTTCTTGAGCTAGTCATTGAATTCTTAGCTGTATAAATTACAATTTTTTTGCAGGATTCCAAGGATTGTAGAAGGAATTGCAAAGGAAATTGGCGGACACTTTAAACCCCAACTTCACCTTGCAGGTCAGTGACAGTTCCTCCAAGACTTTTAACTTCAAATTCAGTAGTCCACGCTCCCAGAGTTTATGGGTTAACCCTTAAACGTCAGAGCCAGCCCGAGGGGCTTGGTTTTTTCATTTTTCAACTCACTTTGACCATGATTTTCTAATGATGGATATTCATTTTAATGATTTTTCTTTTTTTAAATTCTTTGAATGTATAATAATAATCATGTGATATAATTAGAATGTAAATGGTAGCTAAATATGGATGTTAAAATTCAAAGATTCTATAAAATTTCTAAAGACAGGTTTGTCGTTTAAGGGTTAAGGGTTGAGATGCGAATCACCAAATTCTATAGTCTAGGGTTCCAGGTTATTGTTCAGCGTTCAGGGTTTGGCTTTGAGGTGCGCAGGGTTTAAGCAAGTTCTACAGAGGCAATAAAACAACCCATAGATCCGCGTAAATAAAAAACCTATCCAAAGAAAATGGCCCTACCATTCAGCTTGAATCGAGCTGATTGGTAAAGCCGAAATTGATTTTTGATAGCTATAATTGAATTAGGAATGGTGCTTTTACTTTCATTTGTATATATATATATATTGGCAGAGAAGGGCTATGATTAAAAAACCAAGGTGAGTGCTACACCTTGAATCTACAAAGTACGAGCCTACTAAGCAAATGTACACGAGTTTACAAGAGAATCTAAACATCTACAGTCTAAAAAAGTTACAACAAACCAAGGTGAAAGGGTCTTGTGATTTTTTCATGACCAACATGTGGTTCCACCTTTTCAAAACCAAGGTAAATTCTATACCCTCAATCTACAAAGTAGCAATCTACTAACCTCTTTCATGGCAAATGTACGAAGAGTTTACAAAAGAGAAACATCTACAAAAACGTTTCAACACTTTACACAAATTTAAGCTATAGTGTCATCCAACCCTTGAGCTACCATTGCTTAATTGTGACCATATCTTGCAATATCCATTGTTCAATCCAGGGCTTTTTTTTTGGACCCGTGTCCCTCTTGCTGGCTGCATTGCAGAGGCCAGTTTTTGGAGGGACGAAGCCAGAAAGGTCAGATTTTTAACAATGTGGCGAAATTCCGCCAAAAAAAAAGCCTTGGTTCAATCAATCTTAACCATTGCGAATTCATCCTCAAAACTCTGGTATTTTTTTTTGCTTTCAATAGTGACCTTCTCTAGTAGGTACTTGCAGTGAATTAGACAAAATTGGTAAATGTCCTTAACGGACTGTGCCCATTCTGCCTCAACTGCACTCCATAGTGATGAATTTCTGCTTGGCCTTCTCACGGTCATATTTGATACCCACCATGATAGGGTGAGACTCTACATGTCGATCCTTGATGAGGTTAGTAATTTCTGTCCACTGAGAAAGGAATTTTATGGGATCTGCCTTGATTGCTGAGTGTGAATTGACATCCGCCTTTGTCAATGTCAACCCTAAGTCCACAAATCTTTGCCACAGCTCTTCCAACCCATCCTGGACAAGTGAAATATAAAGAGATTCCAATGAAGAAATGTCCTTCTCCAAACTGACTTCACTACCAAACTTGGACTTCAATTTGTCCAAATACAAAACCAACTCAGAAAACAACAAATTCTGTGGCCAATTTCCCTTCAGCTTCAATTCTGGGCAAACCCGATGGAGACGAACAATCGCTTGGAATGGACAACTGCAGACTTTAACCAACAAACAACCACCACTTGGAACAATTACTTTCATGAATAAGAAAAAAAATGGAAAAATAAAGAAAATTACAAAACGAATCACTTACAAAAAGTGGTTAAATGCAGCCTTCAGTTTTTCATCAGAAATCCTTTCTCGCATGGTCTTGGTCAAGGCTATTTGGACCGGATTGAAGGCCTCCACAATGGCAACAACAAACCGCTTCAACATCGACTCTTGCATTACTGCTTGGCAAAACTTCATTCTCGCCAAGTCAGAAACTACAAGATCATGGTCCTTATTCTGAATGTTGTCATACTCCCGCATCTCATTGGACACTCGGTGGACAAACATTGGGGACGTCGGTTCCCATTGCCCAACAACTTCCCTCCGCACGACATCAACAACAACACACTCCATAGCTCTGCAAAATAGTGCAAGCAAACAGTCAACATACCACTTACAGATAGATAGAAGCTGAAGGGCCAAGGTTCCAAACAACACAAAAATATATAAATATAAATATATCTATATATATATATCTATAAAAGAATACAAGATGAGAAATGAACATGCGGAATGGATGAACGTGCCGATGAAAAACGATGAAAAATGGATGACAGGTCGTAGTTAGGGTACGCGTCACCAATGTTTGTCCACCGAGCTGGGGACGCGTCGCATGGCGGAGGAGAATGCTATTGTGCGCAAGCTGCCGTCTGTGGAGATGCTGGGGCCCACGAGTGTGATTTGCTCCGATAAGACGAGCACTTTGACGACGAATCAGATGTGGGTGGTGCACTTGGTGGCGGTGGACACGGCGGACACGTTGCGGATGTTTCGAGTCTCCGGGACCACATATGATCCCAGGGATGGTGTGGTGGTGGATCTACCGGAAACGCTGGATGCAAATCTGCAGCCTGTTGCGCAGATTTGTGCTGTTTGTAATGACGTTGGAGGTGGCACCATACTCCAAGACGGGTGGGTTGGGCGACGTATGCAGGTCTCTTCCAACCGCGCTTGCGCAGTTAGGGTTTGCGCTCGAGCGGATGGTGGAGGGGCCGGACATTGTGATTTCGCAAATGGAGGAGGTGCTGGAGTTCGTGAACAAGCTGCGGCAGTACCTTGGGCACGATGGTGAACGACACTAATCACTCTCCCCTGAGGTGATCACCTCCTCTGGATGCATTTGACGACATCGTGGAGCCTCAGTTTGTTCATGAAGGTGGATGCCAAGCTTGGACGCATTGCTTTGCCTCATGGAGTTTCCAGTGATGATAAGATGTTCAAAGAACATTTGACAGGTGTAGAGTAGAGATGGTGATTTGGATTTTGGAAGGCTTCGTTTTCTCCAGCGGTATTCACCTCCTCTGGATGCATTTGACAACACTGGAGCCTCCGTCTGTTTATGAAGGTTGACGCCTGCATTGCTCTGCCTCATGTTTCCATACTCAGAGGACATGCAAGTGTAGAGAAAAGATGGTGACTGGAATGGAAGACTTCGGTTGCTCCATCGAGACTAACCGGTCTCTTTTGCATACAATCGCCTCTTCCGGGTGCACTTGACGACGTTGTGGAGCTTCAGTTTGTTGAGTCCTAGCGTGGACGGACTCTTCTGTTTCATGTACGATGTGTAGAACAAGGATACGATGGAGTCAACAGGACATTCCGTTGCTGGAATTGTAAGTTTTCAAAAACCAGGCTCAACTCAATAGATCCATGTTTGGGCTTCTTCGGAGTAGGTTGTAGGTTGTAAGTCCTTCGGTGTAGTGAGTCTCTTTTGTTGTGAATACTATACATTGAAGATGAGCTTCAAGCATCACCTTCAAGCAACATCTTCATCAAATTCTTTGTTGCTTTTGTAAGGATTGAGGATGTCTGCAGCTGAATTGATAAGGTAGCGTAGGGTATTGTCTTGATCCAGGCGCACGAAAACGAGGCGTGTTGGCAAACAAATTTGGAGGAGCATTCGTTTTCGCACCTATGGCAGGGAGGGAATGGAAGCACGTTGGATGGGCCTGCACTCTACTATCTCACAAATTCAACTATAGATGAGCATTTTTACTACAATCATAATGGAACTAGGTCATTACGAACGAAGAATGCCCCTCGCTTCACCTAAACTTTAACCCAAATTCAGCTGCTCATGATAACCCTACTAAAAATGCATACTCATTCGTTACTGTCAAATGCATATTGATTAGTAACCCTGACCTAAAATTCTTGCTCCCAGAGTCGGCATAGCAGAATAGGCGCATGAATGCACAAACTTGACAAATGACTACTGAAAAGTCATTCGTATCCATCATCTTTGGTGACAAAATCATCATACAATGTCGAAACCTAAACCACACAAATTGAGAAACGGACACAACAAAAGAATTCCAGATCTACTACAAATTCACGATCAGAAAGGTGTCCTCTCGAATATCAAGGCCAGCGAGTTGCGTAAACTCCAACACCTTGTACTGCTTGGTGAATGCAATCACATCTCACCCATCAACAATATGGTAACCCGAAATCCCCAAAAACTCAACCCCAAACCTCCAACTAGAGCATCGACCCCCTGAAACCCTAATCTCAAACCTTGGTGATCAGTAATTCCTAACATGGGTCAGGTTGGAAAAAATATTAGTTGCAAGAATCTCATTTACTACCTCATTGGAGGGAGATCAAATTTACTATCTCATTGAACTAGAGCGATCATCTCAGATGAGTCGTCAATACCGACATAATACAGAGAATTAATTAATGTCAAAACATAAACCTTACCTCCATTGTTCCGTGCAATAATCTGGCCGAGTGAATCATCTTCAGAGCAAAGCCAAGAGTTTTGTTTTCTGGCTCGCCGAACTAGCTTCGACGAAGTACCATAACATTTGAGAATATTCTACACTTTGTCGGCAAGCAATTGACGGAGTCATCGAAGACCCAGATGCACGTTGACGTAGAACCGGAAAGGCTCAAGTTCTAAAAAACACAGGCAGTCTGAGAAAGCAGAGAGAGCAAGTTCAGTGGCACTCGAGGTGTAAACAGAATTCTAGAATGGAGTGCACTCGCAAGAAATCAGGCCCTCCACATCAAACATACGAAATTCATGTATCATTCCCCAACTCGGGGCACGAGCGCCTCCGCTTCGCTCTTCTGGGCAGCAAGTGGTTCCCCAAGGTGCCTTTAGGAATCCTGCTATGGAGTGCACTCCATGTGCTGCTCGTTGTGGGTTACACTTCTCTCAGGCTCCTAATTTTGGGTTTGTGTTGGGTGGTATATATTGCGGTTGCAGTGACGCTGGACTGCTTCGCTGTCTCGGTTTGGGTGATGATCATTCTGATGTCTAGTCTCGTGTGGGGACCGTGTACCTTGATTTGGCTGTTGATGAGGCTGAGCTGGGTGCTGATGCTTGGCGGAGGCGAGCGTGACTTGCAAATCAGAGTGGCGTGGAAGTGCTTTGTGGAGAACTGGAACCATCGGTTGGGTTTTCAAGGAAGTATGGTTTTGGCCCAGCTTAAGGGCCCAATTACTCGGGACCTTGTCTATGGGTACTACCCGGAGGAGTCGCGCCCTGATTGGATATTGGTGGGCAGGTGGTGTGAGGAGGTTGTGCACTTGCACGACACCTTTGTCATATAGTTCTTTCACTTGCAATTGGGAAAACAATGACTTAGGTCACGGGAAACAGGAGGACATCTAGACCTTCTTCTACGTTCCATTCACAACGAGTTAGTGATAAGCAACATGTTTGAGTGAGACGAGAAGCAGGTTCTCTAGAAGTGGATCACATCCGACGCTCATGCTGACCTGCAACAAGTTGATCATGTTCCAATAAACTTGATTTCAATCGTAAGAGTGAATGTTTTGGGAAAATTGTTATCCATTTTCTTTTAAGGGATGGAGCACTTTGAGTAGCGAACTTGTATGATGATGGGATCGCATGTGGAGCATTTCATCGAGGGTTTTCAGATTTCCTTGCAATCTCATAGCCGGAGCTTTGTCGTTTTCATGATATTGGAGTTTGAATTCCGAGTGGAAAAAACATCCGCGGGAAGAAGTCGGACACGAATTTCGCACAAGGGAGCGTCACGAGACTGGATTCAGATATTTAGATATCCTCTTCAGTTCAAAGTCGAAGAAATACACCTTAGTGTCTCGGAAATTAGGGGATTACACTAGAAATTTGGCGCCTCTGATCAAGGATGCCAGGTGACGGAGCCGCTCCAACAGAAGCGGACTCCGACTCCGACGGTTAGAGGCTGCTCGGGGGCGTGTGAGAGGGGCCCCGGAGTCTCTCCCTCATTCGGCAGACGAAGATGAAGCGGGTAGACTCCTCACAGAACAATTCATTCTTTTCTTCCCTCTCTCAATACTTATTTTTTGTATTTGCATTGCAGGTGCACGTGATGCTCATTGGTTTCCCAGCTTTGTACAAATTGCTAATGTTGCGTACCTTCTCATGAAGGTTTGACCACGGTAGGATAATGCGCTGCAGTCACAGTGCACAAGCTGCAGTCCTGTTAGGTTATCAAACAGAGCATCCTCACTGATATCTTAAGACCTCAGATGTTCCGTTCAGTGGTCGGGTTATGGTGTTTTTTTTGGAAATGTGAAACGAGGTTGTAAATGGGTGTCAGTGTGCGACTCTGAGAATGGGAATCGTGCTCATGACTCATGAAAATTAGAGGACTGGCACTTTTCATTTCCCTTCAGTGATGGAGTTCGACGCACAACTGGCTGGTACACTAACCTAAGAAAACGAGAGATGCTTCAACTTTCTTGTGGATGCTCGTCTTGATAATAATGTCTATGTTCGGAATGGTTCATCAAGTTTCGGACTCAAGGCTTTAGACTGGACCACGTTTTCCTTTGAGGATTTATGAAAACGAATGAAAATAGAACTCATCTAATTCAACAAAAAATCATTTTACTCCGACTGATATTTTATTCTAGTAGCACGTCTAGGCCGTGGAGTGCACTCGCAAGATATCAGTCCCTCAACATCAAAAATATAAGATTCATGTATCATTCACCAACTTGGGCGTCGCAACAGAAGAAATCCTAGACCTTCTTCTACATCCCATTCTGAATGACTTAGTGATAAGCAACATATTTGATTGAGAACATCTACTCTTACGATTGAAATCAATTTGCGGCATCACGGCGGCCGTGTTGTCGCCCGTCACGACGACCCTGGACAGTTTGCGTCACTCTTTTGAACTTGTTCGAGCCTTTGATCCTCAGCGCTAGACTCGATTTTCGATTAAGTTTTCATGGTGAGAGTTATTTGTGAAGTCGATAAGATATCCCTCTTTTTATTCTAATATTGTTCATTCCTCACTCTCAATAGCTATTCGGTCTAAGAGAATTTGGTGGTTTCTAAACTCAAGTTACGAAGAAATAGTAACATCATGTCCTAATCATAACATGAATAGAGTCATAAAAGTAAAGTCATAGATACAAAACGGATTAGTGACGTCATTGGTTGATAGTTAGATATAGAATTAGTTGCCTTTGAGAAGGAAGATGGAGGAATTGTGGTGTATCATGAATCTTTGCCATCTTTTTTGACCAACTCATAATATTCATGAAAATGCCACATGGTAAATGAAAATGCCATAAATGATGTTTTTACAAAGGTTTTTAATGCCGACTTGAAAAGCACGCATCATTGTGCACATTGGAGACCAAAGAGGGGAGTACGTTGCACTATCCATTGGACAACTATTCACATTGTGAGCTGGAGACATCAACATGATTGATATTGATTGATACCATGTTTCTAAAAATGTCACATACAAAATTGACATTTTCACAAAGACTTGTGATTTCCTCAAACTCTTAGTACATGGGCCATGTGGGCCAAAGCTCCATGTTGGAAACCATTTTTGAAGAGGCAGAGTATGAGAAGAAGCCACATCATCTCATGTAAGCTTAGACGAAGATCCTATGGTTATATTCTCAAAATAGAAATCATCTTGGAGTAAAGATTCTTCGGGTTCTTTAGGGGTTTAAGATGAGTACATGTGGGGTGGAGGGTTGAGGACCGGAGACTGGGGAGGGAGAAAAAAAGAAAGTTGCTACGTTGCCCTGTTGGAGATAATGGGTTAGTACACTCATATTAAAATACATTTTATCATATTCTGTAAAGTAAAATACATGCATGGAGATACCATTTTTGACTTACTTTTAAGGATTAAGGTATCTCAAGGACTACCCTTGCCCATTGGGAACAACAAGTCAATACATAATGTGGCATATTTATTGATTGTGGGGAGGCAACTTTGAGTGAGACTGCATAAATAGTAGGCTCTACACATTATTCTCAAAGAGGGGGAAATAGTTCCATACTATTAAACCTTTGTCCGGTGGGCATTGATTTAGCGGTTGAACAAGTAGACACTTTAATCACGCCAGCATCCTTTGGAGACCGGAGTTTTATTTCTTCTTCTCTTCTTAGCTTATTGAGAGTTTTTTTTTAAAAAGATGGATGGAAGTAATGGTGGCGACTAACTTGACTTTCTCAGAACGTGTGAGAGAGCCATGAACATGCAAACGTCAAAGATTGGTTGCTCCACAAAAGATGAGTTCTTGCCACAACCTATACTAATTTACATCAAACACGAAGGAATGTACACAAAATATGGGTCTCTTAGAGCTCCACGTTTCTAGGTGAGGGGAGCTCCGGAAGTTAGTCTGTAGAGTATGCAGTAAGATCTTCAAGTGCCGCTGGAGCTTGAAAGAGTGTCCTGCTTAGTATATACTCTTCTGTGATATGTGTTATAGGGTGTTGATTAGTGTTCGAGAGGACGCAGCAAGTCAGATCTAAACCTTGAAGGTGCAATTTGGTGCAAAGAGAGTAGATCTAGTAAGGTACACTGAGAGTTGGGAACCTTGTCTTGTTGGAAAACTAGATCTACACTCACTAAGCCAAACCCCACCATTCTAGTTGAGATCTACCTCAGAGGGTTGTGTACATAGCACCATAGTCACAAAACTCCGGGAGCGACCCAAACCTAGAAACTTCTTATCAACGGAATGGAGAATTTGAGTGAGCCATTAGAATGCCACCTTAGAAATAGTACAACACTAAATCTAGCAAACAGATTGCACCATACACCACACCGAGACACATAGAGAAGCAAAGATGCAACTTTAGACCAGAGACACAAGATTGCGCCACGACAGGAGATACATTTAGAGACATACACAACACAAGGAAGCTGGACACACCACATTTTGACACAGAAGAGCAGAATCCAACGCACCTGCAGCAGCATTCACAACACTACAAGACCATCGCAGGACTCAAGATTGGATTGCAACCTTGTGGATTCACATCATCGGACCCACACGCCACAACACCACCAACAACCAACCATAGCTACACTCTCTATCAAAACTTTTTCTTTCATGTTTTCCTTCGTGATTGGAACTTTGTTTACTGCTGTACTATTTGCTTACTACAAGAATCGTGTAAATACTAAAGCATATAAAAGCATAGTAACTGTAAACGCCTCCAAAACACATGAATCTGTTGATTTGATATGTGAATGATGCTAGACGTTGGAAAAGCGCCGAAGGTGGTGCAGATTGACCTTCAATACAAGTGTCACAACCTGCGCACAGAGGCAAAACATTAGGACAACACAACCAGCCGAGAAATACGCAACAACATACGCAAGCACAGAGCTCCGAATACAGATGCACCAAAAGAAGGAGTTTGCCTTTCGACTACATCCACACGGGGACATAGCTGAATGCGGCAGCAGAGGCAGCAGGGCATGTGTCCCTGGACACAGAAGAACGGACACCAAGAACTCCTGCAGCATACAACAGGTAAGCAGAAAAAAAGTCACATAAAAAATCGGCTCTTCACAAACCAAGACCCACAGCAATACCCTTGGAAGCAAGCAACATCGACCAGGGGACGACGACAAGAAGCAACGAACAACACCACCACCAACAAGGTTAGTTCTCTAACCCTCCCAGACTCTCACTTATGCAATGCAATGCTATCAGGAATGATGTATGCAGAAAAGCCCAAGCTAGACCACAAGAACAAGAACACCAACGTCCTTCCACGGGGAAGCATTCAAGCGCAAACGACCAACAAGGTAAGCTCTATAACCCTCCCAAATTCTCACTTTTGCAAAACAATGTTATCAGGAAGGATTTGTGCAGAAAAAACCAAGTCGAATCACAAGGAAAGGAACCACAACGCCCACATACGGAGAAACAACCAAGTACAAACAGCCAACAAGGTAAATCCCCTATCCCTCGCAAAGTTTTACTTTCGTAATACAATATTACCAGGCAGAAAATGTGCAGAAAGAGCCAAGTTCAACTGCAAAAAAAGGAACTCCAACGTCCACCCAAGAAAAAGCAGCCAAGTGCAAACGTTCAACAAGGTAAGTTCCCTAACCCTCCAAGATTTTCACTTCCGCAGTGCAATATTACCAGGAAGAATATGTGCAGAAAAAGCCAAGCTGAATTACAAAGAAAGGAATTCCAGCGACTACAAACGAAGAAACAGCCAAGCACAAGAAGACAAGCACGACCTCAAAAAGCTTCGATCCAAGTAGTCCCACTCACAGGCAATTCTTCACAAGACGCTACACGTGTAAGAACCTAAAATTGGAGCAAATTTGCCTAGCAGCAGAGATGCCCCCCAATCTCAAGCAAAGACACCTCACCAAACCCTAGATCGGTAGAAGAAGAGGAGCGGCGCCTTGATGGCCTGCACAACCCTTTCAACCGAACCCTATGCTCGGCAGGTGAGCTTAAACACCCTCACTACAAATGCCACTGCTAATCCTCTACCCTCATCCCTCATTATCTAGATCCCCAATATTGTTATGGTTATGTTGGAGTTGAGCGCCTAGAGGGAGAGAGTTCCTATGTGAGTAAGCAAGACGATGCGTACCTTAGCCGGCCATGCGCCACATTGTGCCGAAGTTGTCGACGCCGCATCTTACTGCCCTGCGCCACAATTTCGAGGAGCAGCTCGTGGACTTCACGGCGACGTAATCGAGCCTTCTTGTGCTACATCGAGCCACCGAGTATCAGCCCCTGGACGCGCCACTAGCGGCACCACGCCACACTGCCCTACGTCGACATCAAGAGAAGCCCCTGGACACAACATCGCCGCCAATTGTGGAAGACGGCAAGCCGAAGGGCCAGCTGTGCGAGCCCACCAAACCTCCATGTGAAGCTAAAGAGGACAGGAGGGTGGAATCGTGGCAAACCCACACGCTACAACCCTGGAGCGCAGCGACAATACAGAAGGAGGAGGGCTCGGAAAAAGGAGCTACCTGGAGGTTTGCACGGAGCAGAGCCGCAGTACATAGTCTAGTGGACGTATAAAGAGAAGCCACGGAGAAGCACAAGGAGGAATCGCGGAGCGGTGCTGCAGGATAGGGCCAAGAGGTCCCACGGAGAAGAGCCGCAGCCCAACGAAGGAGAGTAACGCGGAGCAAGACTGTAGTACGCAAGTAAGTGGTTCAGACGCGAGCACTGTGTATGTGCTTGGAAGAAAGGAGACGAGGAAGCCCGAGACCAGGCCAGACTTGATCATAAGAGGACAACGTTTGAAGACTGCAAACGGCGGAAGCTTGCGCTGGAGCATTGGAGGACAGAAGACAAGCCCTGGAGACGGCGTACGAGAAACAAAAGTAGTAGAGAGAGAACCCAAAAATCCGTACATAAGCACTAAGGGATTGCTTGCAAGAATTGGTGGTCCGGAGACGGCTACAGGAGGTGTGCATGCGAGCAAAGGGAGCACTTAGGGTATGCTCGCAACGATTGGAGGTCTAGAGGAAACTACTGGAGGCCTGAATGCCAGCAACAGACACTGAAAAAGAATAGACATCAAAAGACGTCACATGGTGATTTAGCTAACTACCTGAAGGCACGAGTTAAAGCCATACAACCGGGTCAAAACTTTTTCTCACTCCCCCCACTATTTGTTAGTCTCTATCATCATTGGGTTTATTTTGCAAACCCATGGACATTCGCACAACTCTTATATAAATATCCATTTACTTGGGGAGGTGACCCCTTTTCAGGCACCTCCCATGTGTGTGTATGTGTTGTAAATATTAGGCTACACAATATCTCTCCATTTAATACCTTCTTCTTCCATAAGATGGTGCAAATGGTCAGGAATGTATGGTGTATATTGTATGCAAATTGTGTAGTTAGAGATGTTGCAAGGAAACACTTCTTCTTAACTACAAACTCTCAAACAAGCCCACAACTTAATTTGTGGAAGGAGGTTTTAGTTAAGGTGATAAGAAGTCATTTGAATCGCAAAAACAAATATAAACTCCAATACCTTTCTCCTGTTATGTGTAGAATGGCCTCATCCCCAAGTGTTGCATCTGCCTCCAAAAAGCTTTTTTCTGAAAGTCAAATGATTGAAGTAGAAGTATTGAGTCAAAAAAGGTCTAGTGGGGCCCAAATCCTTTCTAGCCAGAAGAAGGTTAAGGGCAAAGAAATTCATGAATTTCAACGTCCTTCCTTTTGGCTAGGATTTCATGCACAAAACCTACTTGCCAAAGACCAAAACCTCCCTATGGAACCTCAACATTCAGTGAGCCAAATGGTTAGAATGGGTATGAGCCATGAGGAAGCACTGGAATGTAATGTGTCCAACCCCGCCTTCCCATATGTCGTTTAGGAAGAATGGCCTTCCAAAAGAAATGACAAGGATGGTGAGAACCATTACAATCTAACACAACTCCCCCATGAACTTGAGATTGATGAAAACGGGTTTGCACTAGATTATCATGTTGCCATCTTCTTTGAGCTAGGGGAACTTGTGATATTGAAAGATGATGTTATGGCAATGGTCATTACAAAATTGAAACACATGAACATTCAAGTGGGGGATAAACTCGGTAAATCCATTGCAATCATGTGTTATCATCGGTCGAATAGATGGAGTGGAGCAATCAAAATACACCTTAAGGATCCCAAAACGGATGGGACGGGGCTCTTACAAGGTCTTCGTCTGTTCATCATTAAGTTGGATGAACATCAAATTTGTAGGGGGAAAGTATGTAAGTCCTTTGACTCTATTGCCATCGCTAGTCTACTCTCTATAAGAATGAATAGTGCAAATTTGAAAGGGAAGAAGTGGTATAATATGTTTGAAGAAGTTGTCATGGATGGTTTTTCTAGAGGCCTAGCTTTTGAAGTAACCAATATCCGGAAAAATGAAGGGGCGGACTTTACTTGGATCAAAGCACCGTCACCGGATGAAGCAAAAAGGATAAGATCACTCAAAATCTCCTTTTCCAATGAGCTTATGGAAGCATCATTAGCAAGCAAGGAAAAGATGTTAGAAGATGACAAAGCTAAGAAAAACGCCGTAGTCTTGATTGTCAAGAATTTAAACAAAACCAAATCCATTGCATCACTAGAAGAGGGCATCAAAGCATATATGGGTGAAAGAAATGTGGTAGGTGTCTTCTTTTGGTTGGAAAATAGTAAGCATGTGGGGTCTTGTAATATCCAATGTCTCAATGCGGCCGTATACAAAAAGTTTGTCAAACAAAATGCAAAATATTAGGAAAATATGTCGAGTTTTTCCCCCATCCAAAAAGTTTGGATGGAATAAACGCACCAACATCCGAGGAGCTTGTACGACTTGGCTTCACTGATGTGAACACTACCCTAGCCAATACCGTACAAGCTTTGGAAAATGCACCATCACAAAACTTCACTAAAACAGACCTCAACCGAATGGTTGAGGAAGCTGTAAACAAGGGTGTAAACAAGGGTGCAGTAACAACATTGGGGGAAATAAGGAAAGCGATGAGTTTGCTCAAAGAGGAGATTGTGGAGGAAGCAAGGGTATATGCGGACAAGGTCCAAGCCGAATCGAATAGAAACTCAAGAGTCCAAATAGCCCTCCTTCAAAAACAAATGAGAATTACCTTGGAAACCCTTCAAGCCGACCATCCCGATAAACTCGAAATTGAAGGCAATATGGACATGTCAAACTAGTATTGACCAATGTAGCGGCGGAAAAAACACCACTAAAAGTATATATATATATATTAAAAACAAAAATCAAAAAACAAAAATATACAAAGTATCCCTAGATACTATAATACTAAAATCCACAATTAATAACAAAACATCAAATAAAAACCACAAAACCAAAATAATTGTATTTATAAATACAAACAGTAAAACAAAACAACGGACCAAAACCCAAACTCAAATACACCCCTATACCCTAATGAAATACATAATAAAAACAACAAACCTTAAACACCTTAAACAATTAAAACCTACAAACAAATACCAATATAAAACCTACAAAACACACCCCTTCGTCCCCTACTCACCAAAACCATACAACCACCCTAAATTGTTTTTCCCAAACACTCATCTTCTAAAAGACAAACCCTACACAAATACATCTAACAAAGGACTAACCAAACAAACTACCTCTAATGCCTACCAACCAAGGCAACATATTAAAACATCAAACAAAACTCAAATGACGATACATATAACCAAAACCACGTCCACAACTACTAACCACTCAACATATGAAACAGACAAAATAAGTCAGAAACAACACCACTACTATATATTAGTTAATATATTCAGAAACACATCTACACCAAACATTCTATTAGGAGGTGATATTCAAACAAACTGAGGACCTATGCCAAACATATTAAAAACTCACCCCCCCGATCATGAAAGGAAAGCAAAAACATAATTCATTAGAAATACAATAAAATTCCATCCAGAATACCAACATCTAGCTACAACATTTACACCTCTACTAAAACTCCACCACCCACTACATAATACTAATAGTACAATGTTTCCACACCTACATAATTTCATACAAAATAAAATAGCTAATCACCCAACCTCTCACATACTATATGCAATAATCACTACAACACATCCGGACATAAACACATGTTACACTATACTTGCAGACTCTAATACACAAACATACTGGACAAACACTCTTCTATTACAACTAGCCAACTTGAGCAACCCACCGGAAAGACATATCTCAACAACACATCCATACACAAAGTTCCTTGAAACAAATCAAGAAATAATAAAAGATAAACAATTCATACACAACGACCTCTATAACTTTATACACCTAGGAAACGAACCTCCATCCTCTACTAAAATTCAAGATAAATGCCCATTTTTACCTGCACAATTAATTACTGAATCGCTATAATGTCTTGAACCTATCCCAAAATACTCACACCCGCCACCACTGCTTGACATACCTAATCCCCCAGCCCGAATCACACCAAATACAAATAACGAAACACATATTATTACATGGAATGCTTCATCACTAAATATAGGTCTACCAAGTCTACAAAATCTAATAACTCAACTCCAGACCCCTCCAGCACTCATCGACATTCAAGAAACCAAATTAACCGCCAAAAAATCAACAAAATATATACAAAACCTCTTCCCTCGATACAAGCTAATTTTTAACAATTCAAATACACTTTCTAGATGCATACGACAAAGAATGCCACATACACGAGCTAGAGGTGGTTTATTAACACTCATACACAATAAATATGCTTACCCGGGTAACATCACCAAAATCCCTACACCGGCCAACATATCCCCATACCTACAAATAATAAAAATTAACAACCAACCATTACAACCATGGTTAAACATACATATATACATGCCTTCCCATCCACAAGACTTACATCTAATCCCTATCATACAACAAAATATCTCTGACCATATCTTAGCATACCTAAACCACACTTACATCCTATGCGGAGACTTTAACCGAGACATTGTCCTTATCGGAAGACATAACTATAATAACATTACCCCACCACAACTAGAAGACATACAATGGCGTAACTTTACTGACAACATCAACATGACATATATACAGACCAACACACCATTCTCTCGACAAGGAGGCTACAACTACACAAGCACCAGCCTAATCGATGGTTTCTACATTAACTCACCAAATAACAATAGATATACATCCACAACCACCACTGAAATGAACCTAAACTCAGACCACTTCCCCATACACCTCCACATCCCACAAAACACTTTACTAGCTAGACCCGATACACCCCACAAGTTACACAAATCCGCATCCTTAATCGCATTCCCCAAGAAAACCAAGAAAAATTGAACATTAAATTCTTCGAAGAAAACTCCCTTGAACTAGATAACCTAACTACTACTCTAAGAACAACTAACCACTTCAACCCAACACAATGGCAAGACGTATGCACAACATTAGACAAACTTATACAAAAAATCTCTAATACCCTTGAAGAAACATACAAAGCCAAACCCCTGCCTACACAGACAAATAGAAGCGCACAACAAGGAGGATTTCTACCACGAAAATTATCTAAACCCTAGAAAAAACATCTTGAAACTTACCATCTCATCCGGAAAGCCATATATATTGCCAAAACCCGACCAAATTGGCTCTTACATCCAATCATAAATGAAATCCGCAATCACCAAAACACTCAAATACCGGCCCCACCACCCTCTAACCACTCAAACGATGAAAGGATCAACCAAATATCTGACATTGCCAAAAATGCAAATAAACAAGCCCGGAATATCACAACACAACACACCATGGAAAACATTCAAAATGCCATCTCAAAATATAGTTAACTATATGAAACAAGCCCCAAGAAAATAAATAGGAAAGTCTTCAAAAATAGTGAAAATGCACCCCTGGACTATATTTTAGACAGGAATAACAACATACTCACTAGCCCAAAAGATATAGCTAACGAAATCCACACTCAACAATCAATAAGCAATAGACCTACAGTTCTGACATGTTACTATCAATCCCACCATACACCCAAATGCACGTGTGGTGTTGGACAATATCGACCAAGAAACTTATGATATGTGCCTTAAAAACCTTGGAAATAACAAAGCCCCTGGCCCAGACAAAATCCCTAATTCAATTCTAAAAAATATGCCACCAAGATTCCACAATATGTTATTTTTATTCTTTAAACATTGTTACAAACAAAAACAATTACCTGCATCATGGAAAACGAGTCTCATAGTATTGCTATATAGAAAAAGGAACCCTTCACAACTAACTAATCATAGACCTATTGCCCCGGCAAACACAATATACAAGCTATTTACAAGCACCTTAACATCTATCCTCTCATCATATGGCGAAAAACACCAAATAACACATGACAGCCAAGAAGGTTTTAGAGCTGAAAGAGGGACATCAAGACAACTACAAACACTTATAGCTGCACTAGAAGATGCAAAACTCACGAATCAGGACATTTATATACTATATATTGACTTCAAAAACGCCTTTGGATCTATTGATCATGCTAGACTGTTAGCAATAATAAAAGATCTAGGTTATCCAACGGATGCCATTGCACTAATAGGAAACATATACTCACAATCTACCACCACATTCACTGGAGAACGTTTTGGAAAAACCAGGCCCATCCCCATTCAAAGGGGCACCATCCAAGGTGACACACTTAGCCCCTACCTGTTTATCATCTTTTTAGAACCGCTCTTAAGATGGTTGCAACAAGGTGACAAAGGATACATATTTGGTACATCTAAAACAAAAATCTCATCAGCAGCATATGCGGATGACTTAGCTGCAATTGCCAATAAACTAAAATCACTTCAAACACAACTAAACAAACTAGACAAATTTTGTGAATGGGCAGGGATGGACCTAGGAATATCTAAAATTCTAAATGCGCAATTATTGGATGCCCAAATAAATCCAAAATGAATCCATTGACATTCAAAGCTCAAATACAAGCCACTAACATCAACTATAGGAATCAACCAATACCAGTAATACATCAAAACGAATCATACACATACCTTGGCATAAACTTAGTCCCATCCTTGAAATGGAAAATACAAATACATACCACTACCACCAAAGTTATAAAACAATGTAAAGAACTAGCAGCATGTCCAACAACAATCAAACAAAAAGTTAACATGGCCGACAGAGTTATAAGAGCAGGTATCGCATACAACTTTTTTGCAGTACCATACTCCTTGCTCGCCATCAAAAAGCTCGACAAAAAGATAATAGCCCTCCACAAAACAATATGTGGCCTTGCTAAAAGTACCTCAAACATAGCTACCCAACTACCCCATGACTTATTTGGCATAGGAGCCTTCTCATTAAAAAATGCCTATCTTAGATGTATTGGAGAACAACTTCAAAATGCCCTTAATGACACAGGAAGACTAGGAAAAATTTACACCGGTTTACTACAATTCATATTAGCTAAATCTGGAGGGTCCAAAGACATCCCATGTATTAAATATCACCACTGTGTTCGATCGCCTATCACAGAACACTATTCCTACTAAAGAAAGAAGCTGGTGTACATCTAAAAAGTACAATAGGAAATTTCTTGTTAGACACCCCACCACTTGAAAATGTATGGATGAAAGAATCTGGAAACATTCCTTGGCTTGACCCTAAAACATGTCTTAAACTACTACAAAAATTACTACTACACAACATAATAGACATCAAACAAATCATACCACCTAATGGATATAACATGATGAGCTCATATGACTTCAAAAATTACCACTCTACACCCACCAAACTAATAAAAAGCGCACTACACATTACTGAACAACTATTTTGTCACCCAAAATGTACACCGGGATGCCAAATACCATGCCCATACCACCAACCACCGAGAACCTTAAAAGACAACTACATCATCAAAAACCACATCATACAACCTAGACAAATCGAACCACCAACCCACCTCGCCACCCAAAAATATTCTCAAAGATCCCCAATAATTTCCTATGAATGTAATATTCGATCATAAAAAACGACACTATATAGACTCTAACGGTATAGTAAAAAATGACACATCATATCTATGCCAATGGAGATTACCAAATCATACCACATACAATAAATGGCAGCCTCATAGAGAACTATTCCCTTGGAATGACCCTAACACTTGTAACCATCATACCGAACTCCTGAACCAACATTACACCAAAACACAACACCGACACCTCTCAAACTCAATAAAAGCATACTTTTCCACTCACCAACATAGAGACACAAGATTTGTTACACCTGCATTAAACATTCCACTTACCCACATATCCATTAATGAATGTAACCCAGAAAGCGACATAGAAACAAATGAAAACACCATACAAATACAACATGATGTGTCCCACATATATGAAGACAATGGCAGACACCTTATCACCATTCCAAAAAAGAGACTCCACTGGCTATGGAACCAATATCATAAAGCAAAAAACAATCCACACGGACTAGAACCACCTACACAACCATTTGAAACTGAAATTGTCTGGTTATATCAAAGATACAAATACCGAATCCCCAAAAATGATCCATTAAAACTTATGCAATACACACTACCAACACCAATATTAGATTATCTCACATCAACATTTAATACTAACCGCTCATACTTCTCATCACCAGTTACATGCCCCACACAACTCGCCCAGTTTTCCTCACCATTCCCATGGGATGTAATATTTGGGTCTCTTGGTAAAGCCTTTGAATACAAATGGAAGGGCATTGGATATGCCCATCCACATAACAAAAGAGACACACAACAAGCTATACATTGGGCCCGATTAGCTGCCAAGCATAATCCAAATAATGTCACAATATTAATCTCTCCTGACATCAATTGGTACCAAAACTTTACCCCCCACACTGGCCCCTTTCCAGATACAGACATCATAGCACACTTTGCCGCGGATACCATCACATATGACGAACCTACAGTGCCTCCAGAACTTAACTTGCCACGAAAAGAACTCTCAACACTACGAATTATATGTATACATCATCAAAATAACAACATTGGAACTTATAAACAACTAAACCAACTTACATACATAGCCAATAACCTCTCGATACAACAAATACATACACAAATTGCCACAGCTACCCCCCTAACTGCCTTGTTAACTACAACAAGAAATGGTCTAAACTCACCTACCCCAATACTGCTACACACAATAATACACCCACCCCCCAACTCCCAAACTACCACACTAACCTCCCATTAAAATTCTACCCAAAATTCAGTTGTTACACCGATGGCTCGTCCAAAAAACCCAAAGAAACAAGCCCTGGAATATGGAGAAGAGAGAGAGCGGGGTATGGCATTTGTAGCCCAAAGGGACTTAATATTGCCAAAAGGTTACATGGCCATCAAAATATCCTACGAGCAGAGATGATAGCGATACACAAAACTTTGAGAATCATCAACACCCAATTCCCAAATGAACCGGCACATATATTCACAGATAGTCTAAACGTTCTTTATCTACTAAACACACAAATAAAACATCCTACACTACATATTAGTCACCCAGACCAAATCACACTTGCCTCTATGGTGCAAATACTCCAAAGTTGCACACAACTAATCACATTACATAAGATAAGAGCCCATGTCAATATTGATGGAAACGAACAAGCCGATAAACTAGCAAACGATGGTATTCACCTTGCACACAGAAACGCCACACACCCATATGAACACGTCCATGCTACCCCATATTATTATCAAAAAGACGATTGGCCTTCCATGTTTGACACACCAGACAAAGGCCCGGTTCGGTTTATGGAAAAACAGATCACTAAACATGACAGAAAATACAACCTCGAAATCATGGCCAGACAAAGTGCTAATATCTGTAAATGGACAAGTAATACAGTTATTGACAATGAACTCTCTAATGAATTCTCGAACAACCCCACCATATCACATAAACAAAGAACGTGCCTTATCAAATTCCGCACTGGAACATTTATGGGTCAGGCCCGAAAACAACTCTGTTTTGATAGAGAAAGATATCCCTCCATCACTTGCCCCATTTGCAACTCATTAGATCCAGATACATGGCTACACGTACTACTCACTTGTGGACAACAACACATACACTCACTTCGTGTTAAAAGGCACAATAGAGCAGTATGGATAATTAAGAAATTATTAGTCTCCTCTGAAAAATCCACATGCTATCACTATAAGAAACCTGTGTTTTTTGTGACAAGGCAACTAACGTGCAATTATGTTTTGTGCAGCATCCGGCACGTCAGCGTTGACGTCCGAAAAAATCCGTTATAATTGACATGCGAAAAACATGCCAAAATCTCAAAAAACAGGCCCACGTTTTTTAAAACGTCACAAAAACTTGGGGGTTGAAGGTGTTAAAAATCTGCCATGTGGCTGCCACGTCGCATCCACGTCATCGCCACATGGACGGGCAGTGCCATGTCACCAAAAAGAACCGCCATGTCATCAAAAAGTACCGTATCACTATAAGTTTCAAGGGTAATTCAAATTCATCCAAATAGATGGATGAAAGTGAATCACTCTTGATTCAAGTGTGATGAGATAGGAGAGAAGGCCTTACATATATATACAATGGGATGCACAAGTGGTGACAATCCATATGGGATTATTGGATTTGTCATGGTGTTAGCCTCGTGTTAGCATAAACATTAAAATGTCACAGTAGACGTCCATCCAGATGTCTGTTCCAACATCCTCTTTGCCTACGTGGCAGCTGATTTCAACCTTGCCTACGTGGCACAAACATTTTAAAAAGAATCCAATTTCTACCTTGCCTACGTGGCTCAAACATGTTTTTTGTGATGTCAGTAAGGACATCCACGTTTTTTGTGATGTCAGTAATGACATCCACGTTTTTATTTTTGTAGGGGTCAGCCCATCTCCACTGTGTTTTAACTGTTGGGCAATGTTTTACGGGAGGTTGCAGTAACAATCTCGAAGTTACTCACAGTGAAGCTGAAACCCCCCTGCCGACGTGGCATTGTCACCTTTCTGAGGACGTTGTCTAAAACATGATTATGTTCACTAGGATGTCCCGCAAAACAAATACGTTTATGCTAACATCTCTGCGTTTTTCCGCCAATTTTTCCATGTTTGGTGCAACATCCACCAGAATCCGAGAGCCCAAGGCTCGGCCCGTTCGCAAAAACATGTTTTGAAAAACACACTTGATCACAGCTAACGTCACAAAAATCACGGGTTTCTTATAGTGTATATTCTCATGAATGCAGGCACTTTCAACAACAATCCCCAAAAAAATATTGTCCCTAACTGGTTACTACCTTGTACATGTGGTACCCATAGATGCCAGTGTAACGCCAGATTCAGACCTGATATACTATGTGTCAAAGGTTAACCCTACCGAAATGACCCCCTTGAAAATGTCGAACAAAATCTCACCATACAATTTATTGAATTCACGTACTGTAATGATAGATTCTCCCGAGAAACTTTAGAAGCAATAATCAACAAATACAGACCACTAACCAAAAATATTGCCGCTAGAGGCTGGAAAATTGACCCCCTTATTGTCATCACAGCTAGTGCTAAAGGAGCTACGCACATCCCATCAATGAAATTGATCGAAGACAAATTTAAAATACCCGAATCCACCATCCAGAATACCTTCAAAAACATCAACACCATTTCTATACAATATGCTATGCACATCCTCCTCCACAAAAGAAAAATAGAAAATCATCAACCCTTGCCTCAATTACAAGATCCACCCTAATCAAAATTTAAAGTCTTAAATAGCTAAAGCTACTTTACCTTGATAACAAGTCGAAGCTCTTAATAGCTAAAGCTACTTTATTGTGATAGCAAATGAATGCATTGTCTCAAATCACACATGAAGTGGGCAGTCGGTTGATACAACTGATTTTACTGCCTATGATTAGTCATTGAGCACTGCCAAGTCACTACATACCCTACACCTAATCAGATGAGTCCATCACAGTCCGAACCCAGACCAAACCAAGACCAGACCATAGAATGTCAATGACATTAATATTTGTCAATGGTCTCTCGCCAATGGTAAATTCTCCAACATAGAATAGGACACATAAACTTATATCCACACCCTGTATAAAAACCTTTTTGCTTAACACAACAAAATCCGCACTCTACAAAGGCATCCCTTCCCTAGTTCACATGCTAGATGACCAAGTCGCTTCCGATTCACTATTAATTGACCGCCAACAATCAAGCCCAATCGCCAAGGTCCAAAACTTCTCCACATATGTGGACAGTGTTGGGGGGACATCTTTGCTGCCATCTTGTTGTATATAAGTAATTGTCTCCCCCTCGTGATGTGGAAATTGGTATTTCTTTCCCTAGATACATTGTACATGCACCTGGTCCATATGGTCTTTGACATCATCTTCTTCATCAGCAGTAGCCCGTGGTCCATAGACCATATCTTAAAGCTCGTGGTGATGTTTAACAAGTTGATCATGTTCCCATAAACTTGAATTCAACCATAAGACTTGATGTTTCGGGGGAATTTGTATGATAATGGGATTGCATATGAAGCCATTCGTGATGTAATTCGTATTTGCTACCAATTGATTCATGCTATGAATTATGGACTAAACCCTGTAAGTCCAATCGACCATGTATATGTCGATACTGGACAAAGACCTTTGTAGAAAGCGCTATAGGTCACCTCAAAGGAAAAAGTTGACCATGACTTAGAGGTGGAGGGAGATGGGCATCTTTTGAGACCATTGCCACCGCAATCGCTGCAAGCATCGACGAGCTACACTGATTTCTGTAAAACAAGCTTGTAGATTTTTGTTTTGAAATGTAACCATTGCATACATGCCATTCTGCATGATCTAGAACACTTGTAGATCTTCACAGGCCAAAAAAGCTCATCGGCCTTAAAGGGTTAGTATCCCAATTGAACCCTACTAATCTTACCTCCAATTTTCCTATAGAAATCCAACTGTACAGAGATTAGATATAATTCAAAGTTTTTACTTCACTTGTTACTAATGTGAGGGTGCACATTGATTGATAAGAATTGCAAAACATGCATTCCACTCTACTACAACACTTACTATTTCAAGTATATCATAAGTTGGTGAGTGAGTCGGGTCACAAAAAACAAGAAAAAGTATCCTTTTCAACATTTTATGTAAGTAAAGGGCGACACTATTTGAGTGAGGAGTGATAGGTTGCTTGTAGTGCCATAGCCAAAATATTACCAATGTCTTAGTCCCTTATTGGGCACATAAAGCTGGTTTAGTAGCAACATTTGTCAACAGGTACTTACGGGTAGAATTCATCCCAATCATATCTTTATTGGGAATTAGTGCGTCCTTCATGCCGACGTACTACAAGGAACCCTATTGTTTTTCATTCCAAAGTGTCACTCTTCATTCACTGAAAATGTGGAAAAGCGCTTTTTTTTCCCTTGGTGACCCAACTGACTCATAAAATCTTCAAAATAGCAAATGAAAAATGACAGGGTTCGTTGTAGTGAGGTACTTATGTATACTCAATTGTTCCACCAATTTATGACTTAGCCCGTCTACGTCACTCTCATGTGCTACATACGCTTGCCCTCACAAATTATCAGCGCCCAATTAAACCTCATTAGCAACCAAATCAAGTGCAGAAACAAGTAGAACCACCATCGAATGCTCTAGTTCGTAAATCATGACACAGTACAACGCCACAGTAAACACAAGCCAAATGGGGATTTGCCGAAATACCCCGGTCGAGCGTTGCAGTAAGCCTCAGGTTTGGAAGGGTGGGGGAGGGTAGGGACAAAACCGGCCCCTATTTTTATGTTGGAGGGGGGCCCCTATTTGATCAAAGGGAGGGTCTACGAGGGTAATTTGTAGCCACATGCTCCAAATTTAACAAAATATTTTTATTTATTTTTTAAAATAGAAAAAAAAAGAAGCCTGTAGAGGTCCGAAAGCTAAAAGACCTTCGTGTTTATTTATGAAACCCAGCAGATGCCCGAATGAACCTCAATCCAACTCAAAGTCTTACACTCCGTGAATTATTCCTTACATTCATGTTGTTGATTTGGTCTTGTAAAATTGATACCTAAACAAATCACGAATTGTGTATCACGAATTGTAGATGTCATAGCAGAAGAGGGAAGAGACGTTACAAATCTGTAAAACTGGGTTTGAGGTTCGATGGTGGCTCTCTTTCAAGCTAAAATAAGATGTACCTGTGTTTGGGAGTAGAGCCTTGTGGATGCCCAAAGTTCTATGGTTTCTAAACCAACTCTCATGCATCATGTTGTGATTTGACCAGAACGTGAAAGGCACAAGTTCAAATATCAGGCTGTTGGAGAAAAGCAGAGCACCTCAAGTCCAGAAGAGAGCAAGTTAAGTGGCATATCTCATTGAAGGTGATCAGATATCCTACCTCATTGAACTAGAGCGATCTCAGATGAGTCGTCAATACCGACATAATACAGCGAGTTAATGTCAAAACATAAACCTTACCTCCATTGTTCCGTGCAATAATGAGTGAATCATCTTCAGAGCAAAGCCAAGAGTTTAGTTTTCTGGCTCGCCGATCTAGGTTCGACGAAGTGCCATAGAACATTCGACAATATTATACACTTTGTCGGCAAACAATTGACGGAGTCATCGAAGACCCAGATGCCACGTCGACGTAGAACCTGAAAGGCTCAAGTTCAAAGAAAATCAGGCAGTTTGAGAAAGCAGAGCACCTCAAGTCCCAGAGAGAGCAAGTTCAGTGACACTCGAGGTGTAGACAGAATTCTAGAATGGAGTGCACTCGCAAGAAATCAGGCCCTCCACATCAAACATACGAAATTCATGTATCATTCCCCAACTCGGGGCACGAGCGCCTCCGCTTCGCTCTTCTGGGCAGCAAGTGGTTCCCCAAGGTGCCTTTAGGAATCCTGCTATGGAGTGCACTCCATGTGCTGCTCGTTGTGGGTTATGCTTCTCTCATGCTCCTCAATTTGGGTTCGCCTTTGCTGATATCGATTGCGCTTGGAGTGACGGGGGACTGCTTCGCTGTCTCGGTTTGGGTGATGATCATTCTGATGTCTAGTCTCGTGTGGGGACCGTGTTCCTTGATTTGGCTGTTGATGAGGCTGAGCTGGGTGCGGATGCGTGGCGGAGGCGAGCGTGACTTGCAAATCAGAGTGGCGTGGAAGTGCCTTGTGGAGAACTGGAACCATCGGTTGGGTTTTCAAGGAAGTATGATTTTGGCCCAGCTTAAGGGCCCAATTACTCGGGACATTGTCAATGAGACCTTCCCGGAGGAGTCGCGCCCTGATTGGATATTGGTGGGCAGGTGGTGTGAGGAGGTTGTGCACTTGCACGACACCTTTGTCATGTAGTTGTTTGCACTTGACATTGACTTAGGTCACGGGGGACAGGAGAACATCTAGACCTTCTTCTACGTTCCATTTACAACGAGTCAGTGATAAGCAACATGTCCGAGTGAGACGAGAAGCAGCTTCGCTAGAAGTGGGTCGAATCCGAAGCTCATGTTGACCTGCAACAAGTTGATCATGTTCCAATAAACTGGATTTCAATCGTAAGAGTGAATGTTTTGGGGAAATTGTTATCCATTTTCTTTAAGGGGTGGGAGCACTTTGAGTAGCGAACTTGTATGATGATGGGATCGCATATGGAGCATTTCATCGAGGGTTTCAGATTTCCTTGCAATCTCATAGCCGGAGCTTTGTCGTTTTCATAATATTGGAGTTTGAATTCCGAGTGGGAAAAACATCCGCGGGAAGAATCTTCTAGTCGTGCTTTGTTGAAGAAGATGAGGATTTTAGAGTTTCCGGAAAATCTAGAGTCGGACACGAATTTCGCACAGCTCGACTAGACTCACCCACAGAACAATTCATTATTTTCTTCCCTCTCTCAATACTATTTTTTTGTATTTGCATTGCAGGTGTACGTGATGCTCATTGGTTTCCCAGCTTTGTACAAATTGCTAATGCTGCGTACCTTCTCATGAAGGTTTTACCACGGTATTACCACGTTGCATTCCTGTTAGGTTATCAAACAGAGCATCCTCACTGATATCTTAAGACCTCAGATGTTCCGTTCAGTGGTCGGGTTATGGTGTTTTTTTTGGAAATGTGAAACGAGGTTGTAAATGGGTGTCAGTGTGCAACTCTGAGAATGGGAATCGTGCTCATGACTCATGAAAATTAGAGGACTGGCACTTTTCTCTTCAGTGATGGAATTCGACGCACAACTGGCTGGTGCACTAACATAAGAAAACGAGAGATGCTTCAAACTTTGTGGATGCTCATCTTGATAATAATGTCTATGTTCGGAATGGTTCATCAAGTTTCGGACTCAAGGCTTGGACTTGACCACGTTTTCCTGTGAGGATTTATGAAAACGAATGAAAATAGAACTCATCTAATTCAACAAAAAATCATTTAACACCGACGGATATTTTAATCTAGTAGCGTTCAATCTGCGCATATACTTGCTCTGAACTATATAACTCTCGATTAAGTTCTCATGAGAACTTTATAATTCTCGATTAAGTTCTCATGGTGAGAGTTATTTGTAGAGTCGATAAGATACCCCTCTTTTTATTTTAATACTATTCTTTCCTCACTCTCAATAGCTATTTGGTCTAAGAGAACTTGGTGGTCTCTAAACTCAAGTTACGAAGAGATAGTAACAACAAGTCATAATCATAACATGAATACAGTCATAAATATAAAGTCATAGATACAAAACGGATTGGTGACGACATTGGCTGGTAGTTAGATACAATATTAGTTGCCTTTGAGAAGGAAGATGGAGGAATTGTGGTGTATCATGAATCTTTGCCATCTTTTTTGACCGACTCACAGTATTCATGAAAATGCTACATGGTATATGAAAATGCCATAAATGATGTTTTCACAAAGGTTTTTAATGCCGACTTGAAAAGCACGCATTTTTGTGCACAATGGAGACCAAAGAGGGGAGTACGTTGCACTATCCAGCGGACAACTATTCACATTGTCCACTTGAGCTGGAGACATCAACAAGACTAATATTGATTGATACCATGTTTCTAAAAATGTCACATACAAATTTGACATTTTCACAAACACTTTGTAATTTCCTCGAACTTTAAGCACATGGGCGATGTGGGCCAAAGCTCCATGTTGGAAACCATTTTTGAAGAGGCAAAGTATGAGAAGAAGCCACATCATCTCATGTAAGTTTAGAAGAAGATCCGATGGTTATATTCTCAAAAAAAAATTCATCTTGGAGTAAAGATTCTTCGGGTTCTTTAGGGGTTAAAGATGAGTACATGGGAGGTGGAGGGTTGGGGACCGGGGACTAGGGACGGAGAAAAAAAGAAAGTTGCTACGTTGCCCTGTTGGAGATAACGGGTTAGTACACTCAGATTAAAATACATTTAATCATATTCTGTAAAGTAAAATACATGCATGTAGATACCGTTTTTGACTTACTTTTCAGGATTAAGGTATGTCAAGGACTATTCTTGCCCCGTGGGGAACAACAAGTCAATACACCAGTTATACATAATGTGGCATATTTATTGATTGTGGGGAGGCAAATTTGAGTGAGACCGTATAAATAGTAGGCTCTACACATTATTCTCAAAGAGGGGGAAATAGTTCCATACTATTTAACCTTTGTCTGATGGGCATTGATTTAGCGGTGGAACAAGTAGACACTTTAATCACGCCAGCAACCTTCAGAGACCGGAGTTTAATTTCTTCTTCTCTCCTTAGCTTATTGAGAGTTTTTTATTTTATTTTTATTTTTAAAGATGGATGGAAGTAATGGTGGCGACTAACTTGACTTTCTCAGAACGTGTGAGAGAGCCATGAACATGCAAACGTCAAAGATTGGCTGCTCCACAATAGATGAGTTCTTGCCACACAGGTGGAATATAATTCAATGTTGTGTGCAGACCCTGCAACTGATGACCTTGCATCGCTTTTGTAGCCTTTACTACTTGTCTTCATCGTACTTTTTGCTCATTGTTCGGACAAGTGTATATTCTTCTTTTGCTCTTTCCTTGGACATGTGTATACACTTCTTTATGCATGTGCAAATATCAGGCTTGCATTTTACATTTACACCTCTTTGTCATTACTCGCTTGAGATTGAAGGACTCTACCATCACATGTTCCTACTCAGAAGATGTGTATCATGTATGTATATAATTCATTAGGATACCGAATATTATTATGTAAATTAACATTACATTATGTTAAGAGCCCTTCAACTTCCTTAGACAAGGCATGTTGGGAGTCCATAATCTTTCGCTTGTAATAAACAACAAAAACTAAACTAATTGGAGAGCTTGGCCATATACATTGTGAAGCTCTGAAGGTCATATCTCATGAGCCAAAACGCAAGAAAAGATTCTATAGGAAAACAAAATATTTAAAAAGAGGAAAACTATTAGGGATATAGCTTGTAGAACCTTTTACTTTAATTTTACTTTAGACCTTTTACCTTTTTTTTAAGACTAGAGTATATGTTGGAGTCGAGGCTAAAGAGTTCTTCAGTCTCAACAACGTGTCTCCTAGAGCTTTAGCTCACCCCTCTTTCTATGTCGTTCCTGTACTTGTCTTGTTAATCCAAGTTCTTGTCAGGCCCACACTTTGCTATACGTAACTCTTTAAAGCAGTTCAACCCCTCCTTCTAGCGGTGATTTTTTGTAGTCTCGCTAATTTTTAACTTCCAACAACTTAGCCTTACCTCCATATTGGTGTCGCATACTCCCCGCAACGTCGTCCTTAAAGGATTTTAATTTTACCAAAAAGGATTCCATTTTATTTCTATTTGCCCTCATGATTTCCCAATAGAAAAAAGCAGAGTACCTTTATATCTCAGAAAGCACACCCCCCAAATCTAGCACTTCCATAGATCCAACTCGGACAAACTCAATCTCTACGACGAAAATCTTCCTTTCCGTAGATACGAACCCATGCCCCCAAATCTCCGTAAATCCAAAATCTATCAATCTTCATCCTGTGTACATCGCGTTTCCATCCGCCTTTCCTGAGGTAAGCACAAACGCTGGCCCAAACTCAGGCCCAAACGTAGGACCAAACTCCTGAAGAATTAGTAGCGCTATCTCCAACTAATTCTTAGTCACATTAAATAGAGAATACACCTATTTCATGTCACGTGGTCAGGAGAGAAGGTGTCAAAGATCACACGCCTGCTACTTCTATCTTACTACCTTGGAGAGAGAGAAATGAGTGTTTGTGTTGTTCTAATGGGCTATTTAGTAGCATTACCTGGACCAAAGGTGAGATGGTTTGTTTCCACAAAGTGGGAGGAGGGGTTGAGGATCTCCAAACCTGAAGCTTGAAGGGAGTTTTGGGGGAGAAATTCGCGGTCGGTGGAGGTAAGAAAATGGCGTCTTTGGTGAGTGGGAGAGAGAGGTTTAGGAATGTTACGATAGTAGCAGGTTTGTGAGGTTTTTTGGTTGAAGGCACGTGGATTAGGAAAGAGAGGAGGAGGAGGGGGAAAAAAAAGAAAGGAGAGAGATGATTTTCATGTTCAAGTATGGCGGTGGTGACGTGAGAGATGGTGGTGCCTGTTTCTTTGAATTGGTGAGGGTTGGACTAAGAGCTGCCCCTTCTTTCGTTTGACTGGAAAAGAAGAAGAAGGAGAATAAGTAGAGGTGTGACAGAATGTGTGAGAAAAAAGAGAGGTTTTGTGGTAGCATAGGAGGTAACATGATCTCTGATTTGGTTTCAAGACGAAGTAAGATCGGGGTTTTTTTGTGAAGAGGCCGGGTTCGTTGGATACACGGAGGGTTTGAAATGGTTGCGGTTTTTACACGAGGATAATTGGAGTATGAATGCAGAATAATGTTTGAAAGATCATCTTTGTCAGGGAAGAGTGGAGTGGATGTGCATTCAGAGATCATGAAAACGCTCCTCTTTTCATGAATTTCCGAGTTGCGTGGTTTTTTCCTGGTTTTGAGAGAATTTGAGCTGAATGAGTGGTTTTGAGAACTGGGCAGGATTATTAACGTCCACCTTGTGTTTTCTCAGTGTTTTGCAGCCATGGATCACACTGGCGAAGTGAACTACTCCGTGTGGGGCAAGCCGGCGGTGATGGAGACCTTGGCGGATGTGGTGCTGTGCATGGTGCCCATCTGGGTGGCCGTCACGGTGGGGCTGGTGGTGGGGTGGTCCTGGAAGCCCCAGTGGGTGAGCATCTTCCTCATGGGCATCCGGAGCCGCCCCCGCTTGGTGTGGGGCGCGCCTCCGGGGTTCGGCGCGCGCCGCTTCTGGCTGACCGTCATGGCCGTCTCCTCCTTCCCCATGTGGAAGGAAGCCTGGAAAACCTTCAGTGCGTGGATGTGGCCGCCTTCTCAAGTTGCCATTGCAGTAGTAGTGCCAAGGTACCCTCTCAAAACTTGACAGCAATGTGTCTTTCATATGCTCGATGTGAAGTGGTGTAACCATCCACTTTGATTTTCAATCCTCAGAGGTTAGGAAGCCCTCTCTGAACATGAAAAATGTAGTGTATCTTGGCGATAGATTGATCTCCATGATAATTTGGTTGCTGACCTTTTTTTTTTGGTGGATTTGTAGTGAGGTTGTTGCGAAGGAGGAGATTAGGAAGGAGGCGGTGACGGTGGAGGATTTGGCTCGGTTCATGATGATGTTGGACTGCACAGATGGAGGTCTTACTTGGCAGCCTTTGATGGAAAAATCTGTCCCTGGCATGGCCTATCAAGCATGGCGCCGTGAGCCTCAGGTGCGCTTGATTGAATGTTGTGTCATGATAGAGATCGTTTGATCCAGATACCCCCTCCTTTTTTATTTCAAAACCAGCTGAAAGGAGAGAAAGGTGGCAAATATTCATCAGGGTGTCTCATGCAAATCACCCTTCAGAGTCCTCCTCCAAGCTTTTCTGAAGGATAAGAACACCAAGCTCTTCTATTGATTTGATAGCTATTAAGAGTGAGGGATTAGAAGTCAAAAAGAGAGGGTGGCTTTGGAAAGAATGTCTATAGAAGAGGTGGTGATGCTGATTTTTGCAATGGATTTTTCAGACGGGACCAACAGAGTACCGGAGCCGAACTGTGTTCGAGGATATGACGCCAGAGTTAGTGCGAGACTTCTTCTGGGACGACGAGTTTAGAGAGCACTGGGATGACATGCTGATCTACACCAGAACCTGGGAGGAGTGTGAACAAACTGGCGCGACAATAGGACAATGGGTCAGGAAGGTACGTATTCCGAAGCCAACTTATGGATACAGTGAAGTTATTTGTGAAGTGAGGCAAAGACACCCTCAGTGCTGACCTCTAAATAGAGGGAAAAGGTGGCTAAGATTCATTTCTTCAAAGGCGGCTAAAACTAGTTCTAACTCGAGTTTAAAGCCTACCAAACTCTTTCTTACCTCATAAGAATTCTAGTTGAGACACCACCAAGCTCTTCCATTGATCTAACAGCTATTCATAAACATGATATTTTTTGTTTGTTGATTTTGAATCTGGTTGTGCATGTGATCAGTATCCTTTCTTCTGCAAAGACCGAGAATATATCATTGGACGACGCATTTGGGAGTCCAATAGAACCTATTACTGCATCACCCAGGTAAACGCTAATTCTGATCACGTAAAAGTCAATGTTATTCAAGTTGCCAAAATGAGAGCGGGTCCAATGTAAACTGCCAAGCTTGACGTTTCCGACAGGCTCGCTTAGATCATGTTTAAACGAAACCTTTCATGGTTGGTGTATATTGCAGGGTGCGCAATACAGCTCGATTCCCAGACGCCATGCCCCAAGAAGGGTGGATGTTTACTTCTCAAGCTGGCGGATCAGAGCAGGTATGTATATTGATTTGTAAATACTAGGTTTGTTCTGGACGCTAAGGTTGTTACCATAGAACTATTCAGAGAGAAAACTGTCTAGAGCTGATAAAAAGAGGTGGCATGTTTTGGAGACAGTTGCTGATGTTTGGTGTTGCAGTGGAATCATGCAAGGGCGACGGCCAACTGACGGCCTCCGAGGTGCTGCTCTTCCACCACGAGGAGATGGGCATCCAGAAGGACCTCGCCAAGCTGGGAGTGCGGCAAGGCATGTGGGGGTGCGTGAAGAAGATGGAGCCCGGCATCCGGAGGTACAAGGCGGAGCGCGCCACCGCCAAGCCTCTCTCACCTTCAGCGCGCTCCGCTCACATCATGACCAAAGTGCCGCGCCACCTCCTCATGAACCAGGAATCTAATCCCGAAGCAGCAGCAGCAGCAGCAACAACCAGCACAAACCAAGCGACGGAGGAGGCCGAGAGCAAGGGCTACTTGAAGTGGGTCATCTTGGGAGGCGCGGTGGCGCTGGCTTGTGGGATCGACAAAGGCGCTGTGGGCAAGTTCCTTGTGTTCGGAGTGGCCAAGCGGTTGGGCAGAGCTGGCCGAAGCTTGTAGCACATGGATCATGTGGAAAAGAGTGTATTTTTATCTTAGATTTGGTCGAAGGCAGTCTTGCGTGTTGTGTGATTACATTCTTCATCGATGTACTCTCTCGAAACTTGATGTTTTAGGAGAGTTTTTGCAGACAAGAGGTGGTTTGGTTTTGGCACTTTTGAAAGTACACTCATCCCTCCCATAAGTTATACCTCTGCTAAGTTATAATACCTCTAACTTATAACCTCAACTAACTATAACCTCAACTAAGTTCTAACTAGATCTAACTAAGTTCTAACTGATTTAGTTGATGCATTTGAGAATTAAAGTACAAAATCGGTAGATGATGTTGTTTTATGTTTTTGAGACCAATTACTATATCACTCAACAATGCTACTATTCCTTCACATGTCACTATTCAATTACAACAAGATCACTATTCCATTACAATAGTGCCACAATCCTCACATGTGCTACCATCTTCCTTTCAAGACTATTTTGAATGGTTTTTAACCCCTAAAGGACCAGAGTCTCCTTCGGGGGGATTCCTTGATTTTTGGGCACGTTCCTAAAATTCGAAAAAAAATCAATTTTCTCTGAAATTTTTAAGCTAGATTGCCTTTGATAAGAGCTTCGTGGACATATTTTTATTTTATTTTTTGGATTTGTGGTTTGAAAGTTAGTACCACTTATAGTTTTTGAGGGAAATTGTCAAGGAACTTTAGGGGTTAAAACACTCTTTGAGCTTTTCAACTATTTGGTTGGGCTATGAATAGGGTACAAGAGGGCCACCTCAAGTCGGCATGGTCATATGACATTTCCACATGCCATCTCACTTGGTGCTTGATGCTAGGCCAATTTTAGGAAATGACAGTAGGTGGATGGAGATGAAATTGTGCTGCGCTTACCAAGTCCTCTACTAAAGCCACCACTAACTTTTGACCTCTACTACGGTAAGTTCTTACCACCATCCACCTGCACTAGATTTGGCTAGAATTTATGGGAGGGATGAGTGTAGTGCCACTGGAGATAGATTTAGGAACTTCTTATGTGTATCCAAAGATGTAGTGCAAACTCTCTTCATTTCATTGGTATACAATTTACCTTCTACATAATATATTTGAGGTTAACCCGTAAACATCATAAGGTGCCACTAGTGGCCACAGTATTCTACATATATGATGTCATATTTGAACATATTAAGGTTTAGATATTAAACTGACCTCCAAATGAAAGATGTTAGTTGAAGAATCTTCAATCCAAAGGTATAAGTCCTGCTAAACTTTAATATATTTTTCATGTTTTATAGAGTAGAATACGCACCCATATGTACGGTTAATAGTTAACGATTGATTCCTCAAAATTGAGCTTTTTCTGAAAGTGTTTTGTGAAGTTCTTAATGAGTGGATTTGCCCACCGAACTTTTCACACAAACTAGGCTTGGACGTGAGATCATGAGTAGTGATTCATGAGCAGTGGGGTCAGCAAACACCGAACTGAACTCGGTCCCTAACTCCAAGAAACTGCATTTTAGTCCCATATTATGGAAGTCGTCCAACACTCCTGCAGCCTCAAGTGTTCCATTCACGAATTTCATGTGGCAACTTTCAATAATTTCTTCTAAGAACATCATGGAACCTACAGAAACTCAGGACAGAACAGTTCCATGAAGGCACAAATATCGCATGCTCAGCTCAAGGACACAGCAACATACTCTCAGCCAGTCCATGAATCCAAGCCACAGCTGAAGACTACAGAGCCTGTACACGGTCTTTACAAGGAAAGGAAAGGAGTTATTCATCGAACCTTTTCCAGGACCTGTAATCCGGGCCATCGCTGAGCGCGAGTCCAATGCCCTGCTTCGACGTTTCCTCGCCGTCCAGCTTCCCGACGCCGAGGTAGTAGAGGCGGAAGCTGCCATCCGCCAGAGCCACAACGTAGGGCGTGCCCACAATCACGTTGTCCCACACATCCTCGCCCGCCCGGGCCTTCAGAATGGGGCCTCCGGGCTCGGGTCCCACGCCGCGGTCCTTCTCCCACACCAGGCCGTCCTCGGAGGTCGCCAGGCCGATGGCGAACTGGAACTTGTAGTTGGAGCCCTCGTAGAACATGACGTACTTTCCATTCACACGGAGGACATGGCGCACGGAGACGCCGCCCTCGTCCCAGGACCCGGGCGCCCCGCTGGACAGCACCTTGCTCACCTTCTCCCAGTGACGCCCGTCGCTGGAGGTGGCCACTCCGGCAGAGAAGAAGCCCAGGTTGTCGCGGCCGCCTGTCTCTCGTGTGTGGTACGTCAGCAGCCATTTCCCGTCTCCGTCTCCTGCCAATGAGACAAACCTCTTGTTTCCATCATTCACCCGAGACATGAGAAAGCAAATCTCAGAGGGAGAGGGGGGAAATCTTCGTCGAAGTTGGTTTCTTATCTTTCTTACACTCATGGCAGTTGGGGTCTTACATCTAAAAGTTAAGATTGGTCGATGCAGATGAGGGTTTTGAGTTCTTGTGGATCTTTCCAATAAGTCTTTTGTAGATTTTGGAACTTAGTGACCACCAAGCTCTTGTTGTTTGATCTGGAAACTACGAAGAGTGAGGAAAGGGTAGTCAAAGAAGAGGTTGATTGTGTTGACAGTGTTTGGGTGAGTTTAGAGAGAACTAAGTCTCCATGGTTGGTTGGAGTGCTTACCCTCAGGACGCAACACTCTGGGCCAAGAAACGCCGACACTGTCCCAAGCGCCGGCCTCGCCCAGGTTCAGGATTGGCCCTTGCCTGTCTTCAAATGCAAGCCCATCCTTTGATGTTGCCACGCCAGGCCGTAGCCGCAACCCCCTGAGAATCAGAAGTTCACCATGAATTCTCCATTCCGCTACCACCTGCCTCTGAGTCAAAGAAAACCTCAACTCTGGACCTAGATGTAGCAATCCGTGGAGAAGGTGAAGTTGATTGTACCAAGTTTCATACACACCTGAAGAGTTTCTCGGGATTTGAGGGCAGCGGCGACTCCTCGTACCCGCCACCGAAGTAGAACATGCGCCAGAGGTGATCGTCCTCGTCGTAGAAGACGTCACTGACGGCCAAGTGCACCGCATCGAATGTGTCGTAGTCCGGGGACGGGTCCATGATGGCGCCGCCGCCGAGGTGGCCCCGGAAGCGCTCGAAGCGGAGCCCGTCGGGGCTGAGCGCCAGGCCGTTGCGCCCCGTGGGCAGCGACGCGTTGAAGGGTGTCACGCCCTTGGCCCACTCGCCCGTGCCGCGCCCATAGTAGTACATGCGGTACCCCGGTTTGCCGCCCACCTCGGGCACCACCACTGCGCCGGAGAGCAGTTTCCTGTCCCACCAGTCCGAGTCGCCAGGCGCTGGGCCTAGAACTCGCCCGGTGTAGCGCCTGCAAAAACCAGCACCAAATGCACCCGTCAAACCAACAAATCACAGCAAAAAAACAGAGCATGTTATGATCAGATACAACGCGCTCGACCTCGGTTTCATAAAGATCTGATCTGTCAAACCTTCTAGAATTTTTTGTCAAACCACAGGAAACATTCAAACATAGATTTCAAACATAGAAATCAAACAAATCAAACCGCAGCATATGAACTAAAACACATCAAACCACAGCAAACACATTAGACCACATCAAACCACGTCAATCATGTCAAACAACAACAAGCCAAGTATATCAGGATCAGGAACAAGTGGTTGGCGTGCATGCGCCATCGACCTTAGTTTCATACAACAATCACGAAGATCTCATATGTTCTGTGTTTCTAAACTTTGTTTCCACAAGGTGACAGAGGCAGCATTCAAACCCTAGATCCAGAGAGAAAATGTATTCTCATGAAGCATGATTCATTCATGGATCAAGGACATCATCAAATGGGAGGACATCAGCGCACCTGTCAGCTGTATCCATTCCGGAGTGTTCAGCAACGACCGAGATTCTCCGCTGAAATCTTCCCCTCTTGGTGACTTCCGAAAGCAAACCCTGGCGATGGCGAGGTCGAGATGAGAATGAGGTGAAACCGAAGTTGGACGAAGCAAGGTTGCAGACCGACGAGCTGGGGGCGGACATTGAAATCAAGCTTCAAACCTCCCCACTGCACAATGAAAATGTCTTGTACCATCAAAAAGAGGGCAACTATCACAACATAGACTAGATTGTCACCTACCCAAACCTCACAAGTTTCCTCAAAGCCAATTGAACATACAAAACTAGCGCAATCATGGAACTGAAAAAGCAAAAACAACCCTTCTAGCACAAGCCAAACAGAACCAAGGACAAAGTACAAGTTCCAACCTACACATACAACCTTCATCGAATACATATAAATTGTGCAAAAGAATCGATTTCACCTAGAATGGTTTCCACACAATCACACTCACACTCACTTCAGGAACCCAACAGCCAGTGAAGCTCGCTGCTTACATGTTGGTGACGATTCTTGCGGCGCATCCCATCAACATGTGAGTGTGCGATGGCGTGAATGCGGTTCTAGCGTGCTCCTTTCTGCACTCTTCCTGCATCGTCATCGACGACGTGTGGACTCGATCGGCGTCGTTCATTCGGGAAGAATCGACGTTGACGAGTGCCGTGCATCTGTGGACGTAGGATTTTGATCTCTAGATTGTGAACTCGGAAGTTTACATTTCCACACACTTTTCGAAGATCGGCACATGATTTTGAGTTGTGGGAGTCTTGGAATACCTCAGAATACATTGCCGAATACAACAAAGACCTAGAACGACGTAAGCAACAGTTGGCAAAGTTGTGGATAGAAATGAGTAGGCGCATAAAGGGACTGAAGTTAGTTAGGGGTGAAGATATTGACATAAATGTAGCCTGTTTTCTAAGGAGGATCCGAATCTCCTTCGCGCTACCCAAATGATTCAGACGGTAATTACAGGAAATGTGTGCACTGAGAGAGATTCGGGCAGGAGTGGTCTAATGTAACCTGGTGAGCTCCTCCACGCGTTTGCAAAGCTCCTCCACCGAGATGTCAAGGGGAGTGGCGATCTCCTCCATCTTGGTTCTGCTGAGATCCAAGAACGACTCGATGAGATCACCGTCCAAGAAGTTGCGGGCGTCCACGGTCTTGCGCTCGTTGTTGAAGGAGCGCCACTGCTCGTGACTCAAGCCACCCACGCCTTTGATCACCTTCACCAAAGCCTGCTGCAGCTTCTGCAAGAACAGAAACTGCTCCTGCGGGAGGGAGGCGATGACTCCGATGACGCCGTTCACGGTTCCGAAGATGACGGTTGGAATCTGACTGGCCTCACTGTCGGGGAGCCGCATCACCAGAGACCCGTGGCGAAACCTGTTCACGAACTCCCCCAGGTGGTACTCGCCGACCACCTCCAATCGCCCTCTCTCTTCGTCCGTCGCCGCGTCGTTGTTCTTCCGCACCGTGAAAAGGTTGAAACTGTTCTCCGCTCCCAGGTACGTGTCGTCGTCCAAAATCTCAATCGCTGTCATCCAGTTCGCGTTGTAATCTCGAGCTCTCTCCTCAATCGCCCCCTCTTCAGGCTGTCACAAACAGAACAAACTCGAGTTGATGACGGCTTCCGAAGCAAAAAAGATTACAATAAAATAGTTCACTTCATTGTGGCACAGACCTTGTAGATGAGGAGCGAGATCGATTTCATCAAATCTCCCACGACAATGAAGTCCCCTCGTGATTGAACATATAGGGCTAAGATATGTCCATGGTGAGAGGATTCGTACTGAAGCTCCCTTGTACCGTCATCTCGCAGAGTCCACTTATAGAGAGCGATCTTTTGGTTGATACCTGCTAGCAACTTCCCATTGAAAGCATTCAAATTGTACACTGCCCCCTTTACTTCCTTCTCGGCCACCAACTGCAGCTTCCCATCCTCCACGAGAAATACAAGTATCCGGCCCTGTAACAACAGAATGTACTCCCAAATGAGCTTGCGCCTGAAGCTAAATCTGACAAACCAGGCGTTTAGGCGAAAGATGCATACCTTGCTGGGTTCACTTTCTTCCGGGAGAGCGTAGGCCGTGCCTACGCAATAGTACACATTAGTGTCATCAGTGAAGGAACAAGTGATGATAGAGCATCCGTTTTCATATGGGTCGAGAGGGAACCCAGAAATTATCTCGAATGTCTGGTCTTCGATCAACCGGATATAATGAGATTCCATATCTTCGCCATTGGAACATGCCGGTGATGAGTACTTGGCCGAGCATATGGCAAACGTGCGAGACTGTTCTTGGTGAGTGATACGGCGAGGGTGTTCACCAAGTGGAACTGTGCGGATGTGTAGCTTCTGAATATCATCAATGGTACCAATCGTGAGCTCTCCATCCTTTCCAATGGCAAGACTGCAGACCACATCAGATAAGTTAGTTACAGCGAAAATACTTCGGTCAGACTCTTTAAAACAAGGGAAATGCTACAATGCTGATCCCTATCTTCACCATTAAAAACAGTACAGTTCAATTTGGACATATCCCTGATGATTAGAGTGCGAGACAATCAGAAACGAACCTGTCTGGGAATGATGACGAGTTGAATGGACACATATGGTTGACTTCCTTCAGATTAACATTACTGTACAAAAGTTTCTTATTGCTGCTGTATATCACTGTCGGACGATCTGAGGCTGCAAACACATGTGTGGCATTCTTGGATCGGAAGGTACGTAATGCGATAGGTTGCGTGCCCAGAGATATCTTTTTTCTATCGGATAATTCTCCTGTCGAAGGGTTCAGCATGAAGTTGAACAGGTGCCCGTCTCCCAAAGCACACAACAAGTACGCAATCTGAACACGCGGCACAAAACTTAGATAAGCACCTGATCTTTACAATTGGCAGATGTAAAACACCAAAAACAAAAACTTAGATTGGTTCTTCAGAAGCTTTAATTGAGCTACAGCCCAAACAAGCAAATGCAATTAATATCTGCTCTCAAGCTTAACCAAAGAGCAATGAGCAATTAGTCTAGCCTTGTCAATAAAAACGCTTCCCAGGTTGGGTATTTAAACCGGAAAAGTTGAGAATGAGAAGAAAAAAGGCCTCACCCCGTCGAAAGAACAGAAGAGGACAGAGCGGGGTATGATCTCTCCACCCAGCATTTCTTTGGTGATCAAGGTGAGAGACGGCAAAGCGAAAATTCGGACACTGATGTCCGTCCACATGCCGACAGCTACCAAATTGCTGCGCTCAGGATTGTCCCCTACGGGATTAATATCCAAACAAGAAATCTCATATTCCAACTGTATGTGTGCCACCTCCGCCAATGTACCTTGCCCTATCTCAATATATACAAGATTGCCACCTCCTGTTGCAAGCAAGACCTGTCCATCCAGTTTATCGGTGAAGTTAAAATCTGACTGGAGGTAATCTCCAGCAATCATCGTTATGGCATCAACAACGCAATAAATGAGGAAAAAAAAAAAAAAAATGTGCCAATTAATCCAATGGCCAACATTCTCCCCTTGCTTCAAGAATGTGGAAGACATTGTTTCGTGGCAGTAGGGCAGACCTGAGACGCATTTGCCGTAGCAACGTTAATCGAAATTGGGGCTGGAGCCCTCCACTCGGTGAGCTGCCTCCTTGTCCTTGCATCAACAAGACGCAACGAGTCCGCTGTCACCTGTTTCAATAACATAAAAAACAACCTTCAGAAATGCGAATCCATACTTTCCTACTTGTGATGTACATCAAATCCAAGGCATACAACAAATACCCTCCTTATTCCCGAAGTGAATCCAATGACTTATCTACACTAAATAACTCAGCAAGAAGAAAGTCAAGATAAAGCATATAAGCTAACCTGTACAAGTTGGTCGTGGACAGCATTGTGACAAAAGAGAGTTTGAGCTTCAGAATCAAAGCCATCTATCTCAGTTTCTTCAAGTTCGTCGTCAGCATTCATAGCCAAAATACGTGTCTCGCTAATGAAGCTAACTACTAGAAATGTATCAAAGACATCACTCGATGATGCACGTAGAGACCACATGCCCTTTATGCCTTGCAACTCTGCAGACGCCTGCACAAACCATCACACAATAAGGGCCTGAATGCACAAGCGTTTGCATATTCATATAATCTCAAGAACAGAAGGCCCAGAAGGAAAAAAATGATATACATTTTCACATCATCTAATAATGAGAGAAAGCTATCTGTCAACAACATTTAAGTTGTGCAGGAAATAACAATATGACCGACGGTCAATTTTGAGCTCAGTGAGATAGAGACTCACCTGTTCGTTTATGCCAATACCATTGCGCACTATACGCAAAGAGCCATCTTTGAAAGCGCCTGAGCATGTCACCACTTGACCTTGGCCTTGCCTTTCAAGATCCACAACACATAGATCGACAATGGGTCCCAAGTTCACAAAACTCTCCAAGACGTCGACATAGAACCCCTTGGCATCTTGTTGTTGATTCAATCTGATCAGCTACACAGCCACATGAAGATAAAATCATTACGTCATGATCATTGAAAAACGTATCTGAAAAGATAAGAAATTGTGGTGGGCTAGTTCTATACAATAAGCAGTTCAGCGACACATATCAAGGACCTCGATACCAAGACAATAATCAAATCGAAAATATTATTATGCAGGTGCTCAGGCGCTTTCAAGGTCACATTTCTAAACAAATATAAAACATACCTGTGAATCACCGTAACTGGAACCAACGAACACAACGCCATTGTCAAGATAGGACAAAGTAGATGCTGCCGATGTCTCCCCAAGTAGCTCTACATTCAAGGCCGAGACCCTGCAAAATATCACCACTCACATGTTGAGTTCAAGTATTGGTCTCCTGGCCAAAGTGTCCAACACAGGTCAAAAGGACAAGAAGGCGGAGCATACACTCGCAACTTTTTTGCTACAACAAAAACCGACGTAAGAGAAGGATCCATCCGGGAAAACGCAGAACTAACCTTTCCTTGTCATGTGAGATAACAAGTAAATAAAGCATGCCAATGTGATCGCTCAGCAAGTATCGAGAACCATCGCTATCCACTCTTCCATAGGCCTTCGTGATTGACTGAGAACAGATCCAATCATACCAAAGGTCAATACTCCATCAAGGTTAATATACCGTATCCCACGAACTAGTTTACGAAACCACATTGACCGTCCAACTGAAATTGCAACAGACCTCCAGTTCTCGTTCACAATTGATTCCACCATATACAAGCAGACAACCTCGCTATTTCGAAGAAAGACTTGGTACTCAACTCTTAAAAGAATCTATTTGAAAGACTAACAAGCAGGTAACAAGATAAATGAAGAAGAGGCAGCGTACTGGTCGAATTGGTATAGCTTTGAAAACAGATCCATTGTAGTAAACGATGGTCTGCTCCCCAATAATGATGCAACCGCCCAATGGAAGTGGAACCGGTATTAACAGGCCCGCACCATTATCCAGATTGTTTTGCAACCAAGGACCCTCTCCAAAATCTTTCTCTTTCAATTGCACCTCATAAGTCTTGACATGTCTTGCATCTTTGTTGTCCTGGTTGACCACGTAATAGAAACTGAATCAGTACTAAAGAAAGAACGTCTCTTCTCAAATTTCATCTAACTGCTAAAGCATATTGTAGTGTAACCATTACCCATGCGTTGCATTTTGGACTGGCACCCAATAATCTGAATGCAGCAGTTTCTAGTCCACAAAGACAATGATGTTATCGAAAGATTTTCATTAGGTCCAAAAGAAAACGAGATCCAACCTGATAAAGAACTGCAATGGTAGGTTTGGTACAACCATAAAGAAACTTAATGTCCAATACTTGCAGCTCCTCCAGCCTGCCAGTCATGCCAAGTAAGGAAACAACCTCTTCAAGCCTCTGAGCTACTTCAAAAAGGAAACAATGGAGATGTATATTAAAGGTCATCTTAAGCAGAAACAGTGAACAGCTTGTATTGACACAACAAAAGCAACAAAACTTTACAAACCTTATATTAAAAGCCTCCTTCAGTTGCCCTTTGTTATCAATGGGAATCACCTGAAAGCAAACACATACGTAATCCTTAACCAGATCGAATCTGAAACCCAACGCAAACCACCAGCCCCGACAGATTTACCATCCCAAAAACCAGAAAAGATAATTCCCTACTAAGAACGACATCTGTCTCTTCGATATAATATGTGCGAAGCCACGACAATCATAGAATTTACCATATAAACATTTTTTTTTTCCCTTCTTGCACGTCAGAGGCTTGAGAATCGGTACAAACCTTGAAGAGCCCATCATAAAGATGAAGACCGATAAGGCGGCAGTCGGGATCAACAATGCCAATCTGGAACAAAAACAAGATAAGACACGATGCCACAACATCCATTTCTAGACATAAAAGCTTACTAATCTAGATCGTACTTAAAATGCACGATAACTAAAAATCCGAGTTCACTGGAAGGAAACAAAAAACATCTAGCCTCCAAAATGCTACATAGTGAAAGCCTTAAACCTCCTCATCCTTACACACCTGTCCATAAATGTTTTCTGAAATACACACCTGTCCATTATCAGTAGGTCGTCCAATTCTATCAGATACATCTCCCATTGCTCTGCATTCCACCCATTGCATCACTGCTAAGTACCCATCTTGACACCAGACAAGAGAAGGTAAAGTTCGTTACTCGAATTACTCAGTTTATATCAAACATCTTAAAGTGCCATGAATGTCCATATTTACCGCGTCATGAGTGAGCTAGTTTCTGCATCCCATTGAAGAACACAAAATTTATATCTTTCAAATGATATAAACAATACATCCTGCGACTCCCCCTGTAACCAAAGCACAAGAATAGTTATTCCTACTTTCAAACGATAGAACCACAGTTTAGAAAGTTACGTACACTAAACTAGATTACCCTAGCTTACGCACAATACCTCCACAATAAACTTACAGGAGGGCGGAAGAGCTCGAGTGTTGCAATTCGGCCATAGATAGGAACATCCAGCATGGGCTGCATTCAAGAAATCAAACGTATCAACTTGTAATATACAATAGATCTACTGCAACATACTACACTCTGCCATCTTCATAAAATCATCCGAAACTTACAAGAACAGGTACAAGTACACAATAATCGCTACAAGGAAGACGAAAAATTTGGAAAAACTCATGGTGCTACGATCTCCTTACCTGAAGTCCCGATGCTGTCAGCAAGTGAATCTCAATTCGCGTGCATTTTCTAATATAAAAGTCAAGGACCTCACTAACAAACGCGTAGAGCCATGAAATCACTAAACACGGCACACTGACTTTTCACGCAAACGCTCTCCACAAGAAACCTCACCAGCTAAACAGACACAAAGTAAAGAATCACAACTACTTCACAGCCTAAAACTCACTAAACCTTTCGAATCCAAAACATTCTCATTACAGCCTACTCCTCTCAACCTTAAACCTAACAACTCTCTTATTGTGCAAGATAGTTAATGGACTCCGCGCAACCAGATTCATGATCGAATCAAGAAGAAAAAAAATCCTCTCAATCTTAACATCAACAGAAATTCCAAAACAAAAATTTCCAGGGGGGAAAAGAGTGGCCATTCTCGTACAGCAACGGAGGCGAACTGGACTCCACAATGAAAACAGAGTGTGAAAACAGTAGGCGTTTGGAGGATACGCGATGATGAGATTGAGCTCCTGGGGGTTGGTGAAGTAGCCGACGCAGGAGTGCGTGACATTGGTGGGCTTGTGCGCCGTGACGACGTAGTTCCAGCTGCTCATGGCGGCTCCTCCTCCTCCTCCGTTCTGCCTCGTTCCTGGACCGAATTGGACGGGGTTTGGAGTGCCGGGGGTGGCGGTCGGAGCTTGAGAAGGAGAAGCGAGGTTACGTTGTGAGAGCGGATGCGGGGGCGGAGCGCGACAGCATGGCGGTGCGTGAAGTCGGTCAGAATGCTGGGAGCTTCGAACCCTAACGTGCGGGGTTCGCGAGGCCTTTGTTTGTGCGCAGGACGAGACCCGTTCGTACCCGGACGGGTATTGAGGGTTTTCTTGACTTCCCGCCCTGGGTCACGGTTTTGGGCGCTCCGTTTCACATCAGAGAAGGGACCGTATTCCGCTACAGTTGTTGTCATTTCGACGCTTTTGAAGTTACTTTTAAGAGTTACTTTTTCAATTTGTACTTTTTTGGTTCTTTTTTTAAGTTGCTTTTTTTTATTAAAAAAAAAGTTATTATTATTACTAGTTATTGTTCTTTGATTTTTATGGAATTCTTTTTTAATTTTATATATATATGTATTATTACACATGCTTGAGTTGATGTTGAATATGGTTCAAGATTCCTCTTGAGGATGTTATTTTGAACCATGTTATGTGGATTAAGTTCTAGTAAAATATGTTGGTTCAACGTAGATAATGTGGAATATGTACATTAATATACTTATGCTATAGTCTATTAGGACTCTCGTAAATGATGGAAAACAACTTTCATTCAAAGTAAAATGACCTACAACCTATGGCATGTATTATATATGTATGTATATTGTATGATATACAGGAAATCATTCAAGAAAAAGAACTCCGGCTTTTGAAGGAGGTCGGCGTAAATAAAGCATTGTTTACTTCACCACTATAACAATGCCCACGAGATATAGGTTTAGTAGTATGAAACTACTTCTTCCTTTTGAGGATAGACACTATGAAAAATTGGTAGCTCAAAGAGTATTTTCTCTTTTGTTGGGTAGTGATGATGTAGTGTATTATTATTGGAGATATCTCGTTTGGAAGGAACTGACACTTTATTCACACCAGCCTCCTTTGGGAGGCGATGATTCTTCTTCTTCTTCTGGTGTGACAGGAATTATTAAAGGTAGATTGCTATGGACTATGAGGTACAATAATTTGGGGTTTGTAATGATTGATTTTATCATATTAGAACATATGAGGCATTATATAGTGCCTTGAAAGGTTTTTATATCATTTATACGTCGATAATTGTTAGTCCTAGAATTGTACCTAGATGTTTATTGGTCTTAGGTTCAAAAAGTGCTTAAAATTGTTATACTTGAGTCACATGAAATGCAATCTAAGAATTCTACAATTGTCGATGATAAAAAAAAGTGATTAAAACAACCAATTACCAAAACTATCTTACAGTGTTTTATGCCTTGCCATTTTTACTTTAACACCCTTAATTCTCTTGCAAATACATGAGAATTTTAACATATTCTCAACCCTAGTGGCAGAAAAAACTTCACATATATGATAGTAATTGGCACTAAACCAAAACCCTCATCAAAGACACTATAGATGGATGAAGGTTTATCCATCCAACTAGTGACAATATTCTAAGAAATGTTGTGCAATACACATTTCACCTTATACCGTGTGGACCATACTATTTTGGAATACCTACTCTAATTCTAGTACACTCAATTACCTCAATTCTCAATCTGCATCAAATCAATAGTACTAGAAAAATATTATGGATTATTCCTGTACTTTTGACACACAATTAACCCCTAAAGGACCCTTTTCTCCTGGGTAGGACACATTCTATCTTGAGCACGTTCATATGGTCTCAATTTTGATAATGAGTTTTTAGAAATTTTTGTGGAGATGCGGCATAGTAGTAGCTTTTCTAAAAGTTTATGAAATTTATGAAAAAGTTATGCTATTCTAAGTGCAAAATTGGGGACTCCGGGCAACTCCAAAATTATTGCTAGAACTTTCTTTTGACATGAAGAATTTTCAAACATAGAAAGAATATCACTTTCCTTGAAACTATCAAATAATTTTTTTTGTCTTTAGTGTATAAAAGCAATTTAATCCAAATCATACATTTTCACACATTGTTGGTCAAGGGAGAAACAAATTATTTTTTGCATTCAAACGCTATAATCTTCATGTCCGCGCGGCAAAATGCTACCAAAGAAATACGGCATGTTTAAATTCAAGTCTATTACAAGATCTTATGGTTAAAGTCCAAGATTTCACTTTTAAATGTGATTTCCATACCTCTTATTAATAGTGGCATCTCTGGACTAATTTTTGAGCAAAATTGTCAAGGAACTTTAGGGGTTAATGTGGGCATGTGAAAAGCAAAAAATTTGCACAAACACGAAGCAGATGATGGCAAAGTCAAAATCTAAACAAATCCGAGTAGATGTGGCCAAAGCGGTGGAAAGGTGGCGATTTATGGCAAGGAGTTAATGCAAAAGATACCAACATTAATTATGTTCAAAACCAAGATTAATGTGGTCCACATCATTTTTCACCTACACTACTAATACATCCACACTATATAAGGTGAACGGTGTATTGAATAGACTCTACTCCAAAAAAACAATTGTTTACATCAATCTGCTTAATAATTGGATTCCATTATAGCAAGTTAGGTGCTCCATCCATTGGTTAAAAGAGCACTTTGAATATCATATGAGCACCTTGAATACCGTACGCAATGGTCACTTTTGACACCTACTTTACCAAATTGCAACGATTCATAAATAAGTATCACCTACATATTACATGGGTATCACCTAGGCATTAAAGTTGAATCTTTGCAACCAAACTGACGTAAATGAAGTGCCAAGCTCTCTCACATGTAAAGGTGGGTTTGACTCACAGTATAACTCTAGCAAGGAAACGTATGAAAGTATTGAAAATTTAAGGTAAAGCACTCTAAAGCACAAACTTTTGAGACTTTTTTGAAATTAATCGATAAGGAAATAAAAAAGCAACATGTTTCACAATTTTAAACCGATGCGTTATTCGGATTTTATTCATTGCTTCATTAACAAGTATGCATTGGTCCTCTATGATGGATGCTTTCTTCACTTTAATTTCATCATGTCTTTTCAGTACAAGGGCCACACCTCACTTCTTCGACTGTTTCAACAAGCTCACAAATCCCACTCATGTACTGTACATCATTGTTTAAAGCATGAGTTACAAACTTCAAAACAATACTTGATATAAACTGAACTCACTGAAGATCTAAAAGCTTCATAATTCCATGCAATATGAGACAGCCCTTGCAGAGTAACTACATATCACCGTTGAATTAATTCTAGTCAGAGTGTCTGCCTTGAGAGAATTCCAAGTGCAAATTAGTGTCAGATTATGGTGGGGAGAACTAACCAGGACAATCGCACACTGTGCTGAGGTGACTTGCTACTCAACCCACTTCAGGTACAGAGCTGCAGACAGTGGCGCTCCATCACGTCCAACGCAGTCTGGCCAAAACTTGATTGCCAGGACAAGTTAGTCACGAGAAAATTTTACAGGCAAAACACATTTAACTTGTTTGTCCCCAAATTAAAAAAAAACTTTCACGCTTGCTCAAGCTTCAAATAAACCTAGAGAAACCTGTAAATACATGTCCTTCGTATATTTCATTCCCGGAACTTGAACAAGACTAATACCTTCTCACGTTCTTCTGAGAAGATGAATGCTGCATTCAAACACATTAAACGATAAAACTTCACACTGCTCATGACTACTACAAACCATCGCTGGCGATGGAAATTAACTGATCAATTTTAGCACAACAAGATGGAAAAAAAAAACAGTACTATCCTGACGAGCATCCTCGGAAACACCTTACAGACAGGTAGTTGAGCTCCATCACTTCCAACACTGTACAACACGTCCGTTTAACAATAGTTAAGACTTAACTCACAGGACAAGATAGTCACGAGAAGTTGTACACAATTTACTCATTGTCCTCACCCTGCGAAAGAAACTTCAATCCCTGATGTTGCTCAAGCTTCCAAGCAACCTAGCCAAACCCTGTAAACTTATACATGTCATATTTACCTTTCATTCCCAGAACTTAAACATGACTATCGCTTCACATTCTAATAAGAAGCGTCGAGAAGATGAATGCAGAACATGTTGCATTCTAACAACAAAAAAAACAATCTTATCAAAAACAAAAACAGGAAAGAAGCTTCCTTCGTAACACCTTTCAGCAAGTGTTGAAAGCTGATGAATGTTAATCGGAAAACATGTCAAGCACATCTGAGAAACAATTTACACTGCTCATGACAACGATCACGAACCTGCAACATACGCTTAATGATGTTCCTGCTCAGGAAACGGATTCAATCAAAACAGGTAGAGAAGAGAAGAGAAACATCCTGCAATTTACTGAATCAAAACAAGTAAACCTGAAATTGAAATCATTCAATTTTAATGAAAACAATAGAGAAGAAAACTAAGCCTGCAAAGCTGGTCTACGTTTCAAACGGCGCTTGGAGCGCGTCGACGACAGAGAGCGGGACCTTGAGAGCGGACTGAAGGACGACATCAGCGATGTCGCTCCCGAAGAGGTTGGCCGGCAGGGAGATGGTCCCGGGGTTGGAGCTGCTGAAGGCAGCATAAGCGGTGACGGTGTGCTTGCCGAGGTTGATCTGGTAGTGCACCAGGCCTTTCGGGAACACGAAGACGTCGGACTCCTTGAGCACCTTCGTGTAGAGCTTATTCGACGAGTCGACGAGGCCGACCGTGAGCGTGCCCTTGAGCACGGTGAGCACCTCGGTGCCGCGTGGATGCGTGTGCAGCGTGTTGATCCCGCCGGGCCGATACTCCAGCAGCGCCGTGGACACGCCGAGCCCCGTGAGCGCGGGGAAAGACTCCGAATTCACGCGCTTGATGGCGAACCGCGCCCCGTGCGCCAGGCCCGCGCCGCCGCGGAGCGCGCGCGACGTGAAGTAGTCGCCTGTAATGCCGCTCTTGTTCGTCCCCGCCGGAACAAAGAAGTCCGCCGTGAGCTCCGGCTCCGACGCCATCGCCATGAACGTCATCGCCAGAAGCAGCGCCATCGCCATCTCTCTCCTACACTTCGTCATAACTCCTGCGCGTTTAGGAGCTGCTTTTTGAGCGCACACGATCATACTGTAACAGCTAGTCAAGGCTCTTTCCTAATACTAGCACGAAAACAAGCAGACAACCGCACGCTTAACCACATCACCGCAAAAACATCCTCCGTGGTACGCACAACCATTAGGCTAGGGCTTCCGAATCGCCATGGCTCCTCTTCCTCGCTACGGCTGCCAAAACGCAGAAGTCAAATTTTTCCTGCGCAACTATCACGATCGACATGAAAAAACTTCCAAGCACGTCACATGATGCATCGGAGTGTGCTTGTTTGGAAGTTGAGATGGCGGTAGGTTTTAACTCCTGAAGGACCAAATCTCCTTCGGGGGGATTTCATATTTGGGCAGGTTCCTAAAATTCGAAAAAAAATCATTTCTCTCTGAAACTTTTATTCTAGATTGCTTTTGATAAGAGCTTTGTGGTGATATTTTTGTTTTATTTTTTGGATTTGTGGTTTGAAAGTTAGTACCACTGAAAGCCAAAAGTGGGGACTCCGGGCACCTCCAAAATTTTTGACAAAAGTTTCTATTGACATTGAGATTTTTCACACATATAAAGAATATTTCCTTCTCTGGAAATTTTCAAAAAAAATTCTTGTCTTTAGTGTAAAAAGGCATTTTATTCCAAGTCAAACATTTTCACACATTGTCGGGCAACGGGGGAAAAAAACTTCATCTTTTCTACATAAAACCTAGAGATCTTCATATTTTTCACTTTTTATTTTTTCAACAACAATGTGTGGTGAAAACCTTCTTATTGAACGTTTGAATTATCATTTGAATACATACGTAGTTCACAAAACAATAAAACGTGAAATGGCAATTTTTGAACCTCCACTCCTTGCACACTTGTTTTGAATATGCTACATCCCTTTTTTACCTCTAAAAATTGGTGTGTGGGGAAATGACATCATGCTTAAGACAATGGTAAGAGATTTAGACCTTATACAATGCAAAAATTTGATACAAAGTGAAGTCAAAGTGTGTTGATCTACTCAACGGAGGGAAGAAAATGAACCATTGTTTTGACTTCAAACACTAAAATCTATCAATCCGTGCGGTGGATTGCAACCAAAATTTTGTGGCATGTTTATGTAGAAGTCTATTTTAAGATCTCACGGTTGGAAATTGGAAATTCACTTTAAAATGTGATTTTTATGTCTCTTTTTGGCAGTGGTAGTTTTGGACTGGTTTTAGAGCAAAAGTGATCGTGGTCGTTTAGGGGTTAAAGCAGCAGTGAACTCACCAGCTTCATGAAATTCAGAGTCCTTGCTTCGGTTGATACTGCTGTTGTTCTGGGCGATAACATGTCGATACTGCCTTACTACCCGTTTGATATTGGTGTTGTACTAGGCGATAACTTGTCGACACTACTTTACTACCCGCTTGATACTTCATTAATGTGGGTAGTATGGCACTAGGGCGATAACCGGCCGATACTGCCTTACTACCCGCTCATATCCACCACAATTTCATCCACGAAGCCAAACGTCATCCAACTCCAAAACTAGTACTAAGTAGACCTTATAACTCGGTTTCATCTTATACTCTTTGTCAAAGTACACTAAATATTGCATTTAGTGTACTAACTCAAATAGTGTACTTATCCTAGTACACTTAATTGCAAAGAAGTTGACAAATAGTGTACTAATTGCAAAGAAGTTGACTAATAGTGTTAGCCGTCCATGGCATTCATGATACCCCCAATCAACCACCTACGAGCCAACATTCCTCGATGAGAAGATTACTTTTTCAGAACGTTACTGTTTTGAAATGTTACTTTTTCAACATGTTACTTTTTCAAAACTATACTTTCTCAAAAGATTATTTTTCAAAAGGATATTTTTTTTAAATGTTACTTTTTAATAATGTTACTCTTACCAAATGTTAACTTTTTCAAAAGTTAATTGTCCAAAGGTTACGTTTTCTAAATGTTATTTTTTCAAATATTTCCTTCTTCAAAATATTACTTTTTCAAAATTTTCCTATTTTTATATTTTTTGTTTTTCAAATATTTCCTTTTTCAAATGATCCCTTTTCATAAGTTTCTTTTTTTGAAATCCTCATTCCTTTCAAACCTCAGTTTTTATTTGCCAATCTTGTTCTTACAAATGTTTTTATTTCTTTTTTGGATTGCAAATACACTTTCCTTCCATATCAATGTTCTCTGTTTCCAAATTTTTCTCTCCAAATTGTTGTTTTTTCTCAATTGTTGGTGTTTCTAAATTGCTCTTTTTCCAAAGCTGTTGATTTTTCTATGTTGTTCTTTTCTCCAAACTGTAGGTTTTTTGAATTTTTTCTCTACAAGTTTTTAGTTTTACTCTTCTTCACTTTTAATACTTTAAATGTACAAATAATTCTCTTCTACTTTTGATACACTAAATGACCACAAGTAGAAAAAAAATTATTCCAATTTTCACTGGAATTCCCAAATAGTGTAGTAGTTGGCATTTAATATAGTATTGCGCCACTACACTAATTGTGTGGTTTGCAATTAGTGTACATGTTTGTATCTAGTGTTTAGTACACTAAATGCAATATTTAGTGTAGTTGTCTTATTTTGCATTATTTCCTTTTCGGTGTGGCAAGGTAAACCCCCACATAACCAACAATTTAACCCTGAGATGTCAATCGGGAACAGTATTCACAGGCTCGCATTTTACTTTGTAGAATACATACAATGTATTGAAGTTTAGCAAGACTTACAGCTTTGGATTGAAGATTCTTCAACTAACATCTTTCATTTGGAGGTCATTTCAATATCTGATTGTTATCATCTTCAAATACGACACCATTCATGTAGAATATTGTGGCCATCTATGGCACCTTTTGATGTTAAAGGGTTAAGCAATGTGCACATATGGAGAGCCAAAATAATATTACAACTATTTTTCAATGATAGCCAATAGATTTACAAATTTAACCTAAGTGATTTGGCATTAATCTAACAATTATTGTCGAACATAACTTCATAAAAATACAAATAAACGCTTGAAATTCTAGCATCTTTCACTCACACATGACATCCGAACACTAGGGAATAAATTACATGCCAATTAAATATAATTTAAAATTTATCTCAAGGAGTATCATCCACTTACATACATTACCATCAACAAAATGAGTTAGATTGTTTTTTCTACTATTCAAAAAACACATCACTTGAAACAAGAATGGTACGACCGTGAGGCTCTATCTATTGGAGAAGTTATATGATATTGTTAATAAACATTATTGATATTGCATGAAGTTTTAAAAATAGTTGAATCCTTTATATTTGTTGTTAAAATCATTTTTTATAATAAAAATTGTGATACACTGGGAAGCCAAAATCTATGCATGATACCTTGCCCTGTGCAATACCATGTTAGGTGATAACACGATATAATTTAATTTCACTAGAAATTGCCTTTGTTTTGTAAATAACAATGGTCATCTACACTTGTATATGTATACATCATTTATAGATTAAGTAACTTAATGATAATAATATGAATTGATTTAAAAAAGACACTACTGTGAGATTTCATCTATTATAGAAGTTTAATTTTGATATGATATTATTCATAATTTAGTCATTTCTATTTGAAATAGAGTACTAAAAGTGAATGTAGTTCCAAAGTGGTCATCTAAAAGTCATCATAAGTATATCCAATTCTTCTTCTAACGTCATAGATTATCATTCTAAACCAATCACCCCAAGTAGCTCTTCAAGTTGGTACTTTGGATTATATATTAGAATTTTCTATAATGGAATAATGGAATAATGAAGCAATAAAGAGGTCTAGTTTGCACAACTCTAGATTATGGTCAACTAGGAGTTTAAGATTGTTTAGGGAAATTCCTATTGTTGAAAGGATGTGAAATGAGCATCGTTTATTTGTGTATTTGTGCTAATTTTTAAAATAAATAAATAGGGGTAGACCTAATCCCATTACTTCAAATAGCTTGTTCTAATTACATTAGAAACTTCTACCCATTGTAAATTGGTTAGCGTTCTTGTTTGTGCTATCAAAAGTTCCAATCTTTTTATAAAAAATAAATACCAAATATAATTGAATAGAAATTACCTCTAATTACGATTTTAATTGAGAAAGATGATCATGTACTTACATTTTGACCACTAGAAAGGTATAGTTCTTTAACCTCTAAATTCCTAAGAGTCCTCAAAGGAGACTCTTGTAGTCTCCCGCAAGGATCCTTGGGAATTTAGGGGCTAATCAAACCCATTTAATTCAAAATCAATTGTAGTTTAAACTTTGAAATATATTATAAATTTTAAAATATGATTGAATGGTTTATTGAATATGATTCAATCAAACCTTTTTTAAATATATATTCTATACAATATTGACCTTTGATTAGTTCAAATTATGTATAATATTAAAGATAAAATTTGATTTGTTATTATCAATATACACTTTATTTATCCAGTATTTTGGTTCCATGTACATTTTGTTCCAATTTGTTTAAAAAAATATTTTCCAACCCAATCTTTAAATGTCAATTCTAAATCAACCTTAATCTTGAAAGACCAAATAATTGTGAGGTGGACCTTTGTACATCTTGGGGACATTTGCATTTATATTCCCTTTTTCTTAAATTCTATACAAAGGTGCAAGAAGATAAAAGCTACATAGTAATTTTTATCCTATTTGGACCTGTAGAGAAGAAGTTATACCATCTCGAAAGATATTTGTCAATTGCAACTTGAAGAAAAATGTATAATTCATGAAGTCAAACTTAGATCCAAGTTTTTATATCTTGACAAAGTACTTTTCGACATATTATGCTTTAAAACCTACTTGATTATTATGCTTTGTATACCAATGACATAGTAAAGCAAATTAATGTATGCATATATTGTAATGTTTTGTAAAATTTGATAAATTATGCATAAGTTGTTTCACAATCAGATTCGATTTGCTGATAAATTTGATAAATTTTAAAACTCAATAAATTAAAAAACTTGATCAATTTAAAATTTTAAAATTTGGAAACACAAAATTTAAAAACTCGATATGCTTCGTTAAACTTGATGGCCTTGTTTAGGTCAAAATTTAGTGCTCACTCCCACCATCCTTTCCTGCTCCCTTTTCCTCCACTCAAACATGACCACATGCTTCTTGTACTCCACCAACACTAATACCAGAATGTAGCATAATATTCTCCCACAATTCGCTATCCACACATGGCTAAAATGCATCACCAGGAAGGTCACATGTCCAATCACCATCAACACAATCCTCCAATTGCATCTATCGCATCGATTGCACAAGCTGCATTAGCAAAGCACTAATATGGCACCAACAAAGAACAATTCAATTTCAAAATCGTCACACATCCCTTCAGCAACTCTGTATACATAACTAGCTATAGTCACATCTTTAAAAGAAAAGAACATGAAATTTGTTCGCAACATGAATTCCATGAGCTCAAATCAAATACATAAATTATCACAATTAATTTACTAGAAAACCACCTCAATGTCCACATTCCTTCAATATGTACATATGACTTTTTAATTCAAATCACAAAATCTTCAAATAAACTTATTTGATAACAACTCGGTCATGCTGGCTACACCTACCACAAATACAAAACCTAGCAAAACAGTTGAAAATATAATTGGATAAATGTGGTGACACATTTGTAACAAAAAAACGCCATAAAATCCCATCAACCATGGCGAGAAATTTCTCCAAATAGAAATCCTAAATTCCCCCAATCCTAATTTCTTTCTGGTCCAAAGTAATCGATAATAGAGCCATAATATACACACTTGTGCAAGCATGCTCATTTTAGCAGAAAAAGACAAGAATGATGAGAAATTCAACATTAAAAGGGAAATAAAAATGTGGAGATAGAAAAGAACTCACATCTTCTTCATGTTGACCGCCATGTCCATGACCTTTTCAAGGATGACACCATCCCTGGAAAACGCATAAAAACCACATATCATATCAACCCTTACACATGAAAATCAAAAGAAACTAAGGATGTTTGAATGTGCACCAAAAAAAGTGCCGATGCTCGTGAAAACTGCTAATCCACAACCCTTATAGAGAAAATTTTGTTTCAAGGAATAGATTTATTGAAAGCATAAAGACATATCTAAATAGATTTTAGGTCACATACCATCAGCACTGCACCGTCTTGCTTTGCTCTAATTAAAACCCAGAACTTGCACCTGCACAAAACCTCGAATTTAAATGTGAATCATTCCACACTAGAATTCTACCCGGAGTTGATTACTAAGAGAGTTCATATTAGATATACCGGTACTTACCATTTCTAATTTGGATAGTAGTTCATGACTTACAAGAACATGTTCAAACTTGAGTTGATGATCATAACACTAATCGTTGTTTAACATCAATTTCCGTGTGTTGTTCATGTCCGCCACGTATATTGGCATGGGCACACTCAACAACGAGCCACTTAGCTCTCAACTCCTTGTGGGAGCGTCCAGTGATGGCGATCTCGCTATTCGGTGGGTTGGAGAATTTCAACAGCTCCCGAGAACGTACTTCCATGATTTCCTTGTCAACCCCAACATGCCAAAATCTCGACGTCCAACAACTCCTCTACCATAGCTACTCCACGAAACACAACACAATTTGAGAGGAATTCGCATTAGCTAAGCATCAACACTCACACCGAAGAAGACCAACACCACACCACGCATCAACCTCACACACACAACCAACGAAGCACCAACATCGCACCACTCTTCTCAAAAAGCAAGGTAACAACTAGCCTTGTCTATGAAGCTTTTAACCCTAGATGCCGTTTCATAAGCCATTAAGTAATCCCACCTTTCAAAAGATAAGCCATTGATTCAACATGCGGATAAATGAATATTAAAAGATAAATGAAAATTCTATTGGGTTCTAGTAGTATGAACGCAAAAGAGTTGGCACTATGGACCTTGCTCTTGTTGATGGGGAAAGTCAATACAAAGGCTTTGCCTTAGTGGACTGAGCCAATAAATGTTCAACATATACATGAGTCAAATTGTAGAAATAAGATATTTGCATATTCAAACATAAAGAAAATAGGATTGGTAGGAATCATCTCCATCATCATTCTCACCATCTCTAAACATTCACCGCAACTTCAACAGGTCTCTACCTATATAGTGTGAATTTTCACCTTTTAACCACTCCTAAGTGATTTAAGTCCTCTCCTCCTCATCTTGAGGATAAAAATTGGGGCAAAATTTTCATAAGAGATACATTTTTTTATCATAATAATGGAACGGGTTTTATTTGTGATATACCTAAGTAATATCCAAGGATATTATCACAAAATCGGTACAAAATGATAAAATCCGTCCCATCAATATTTGTGATATCCTAACCGGACAATATATGGGAAACGCCCATAAACAGCTCTTCTTGGGCATAGAAAGATTCCCCTCCATAACATGTTCAATATGCAACACTACGGACTCGGACACATGGCTACACGTTTTACTTAGGGGCTGTTTACATCTAGATGGTTAGGGCTGGAGCCCAAAGAATTCCCGAGTTCTGATTGGAGTAAAGAATTGGTACCCCGGAGATGGGTTTACATCAAGCAAAATGCAGGCTGTGGCCGAAAGGTTTTTTCGTGGATGAGAAATCTAGTTGGAATCCTACATGGCAGAATGTTTCCAGAACTTAAGGAGACTTATTTCCTACAACCTCTAGGAGGTGGTATTTCCGGAAGGCCGGGAGAGTATTTTTCAGATTCTATTTCAGCCAATCATTTATAATAATTAAATGCTGGATTTTGACTATTTTAGGTCTCAAGTTTTTTGACAACTTCTTTCCCATTAGTACCGTTCATCAAAGAAAGAAGTTACATTTACTGCTGATGGCGTGAGAATTGGAAAAAAAATAAAAAATAAAGGTATGTATTGAAATCTATCAATTTTCTAGAGAATCTACATATTTGTAATATTTTTGGACTTAGAGGAATCATAAGGAGCAAAAGTGCTAGAGCCTTCTTGAGCTTTTGCCTTCGGCAGGAGCCGAAAAGGGCCAAATGGGCCGTGTTGAGGCCCCCCTTTCCCCCCAAATTCCGACCGGATCCGTTGTGGTGACCATAATGGCACCATCGAGGATCGAACCGGCCACCTTTAGACTCCCTTTCAAGCCCTCGCATTACTCTAGCCACCAAGCCTACTAGCTTCCAATGTGCAAAAGTTGGATAAAAACCTTCCTATCCTACTATTTCTGTGATTTATTGTGTGCTGTCCAAACATTTTCAAGTCCATTTTCATGCCTTTAATGATGTTTTTGAGCATTTTAGAGCACTCCTGTTTGCATGAAGATTGTACATGAGCATAACTAATAATTTTCATATTTTTGGTCAAGGTCAATTTTTTTTCACTATGGGGTAATTCTAAAAAGAGCCCGTTTTCATACTACTTAGAAATTCAACCCAATTGTACAATAGGGTGACATTCAAATTGGCCGTTTAGTAGTTCCAGGGATAGTGTCCTACACTGCTGCCAACTTTGACACCCTCCTTAAAGCTGAGAAATTGTTATTTTACCATGAAAATTTGGAGAGAACATCATCTTTATGTTGAAAACATGCATACCAAATTTCAAGTCCAGGAGACTTATACAAAAAAACTTATGCAAGATCTACCAACATGGGATAGCTGTGAGAAAAGTGTCACAGCTGCCAACTTTGACACCCTCCCAAGAATTGAGGAAATTTTTTTTGGGCATGAAATTTTTGGAGCAAAAACATTTTTATGTTGTTTGCATGTGTGGAAAATTTCAAGTCCAAAAGACCCATACAAAAAATAATATTCCAAATCTACCGACATGTGTAGTTTTGAGAAACAAAGGGGAAAACCATTTTACTACTTCCAACTTTGACGCCCTCCTTAGGATTGAGTTTTTGTTGATACATAATGAAATTTTTGGCACAAGATCATCTCTACGCTGGTAACATGTGGGATAAATTTCAAAGCCAAAAGACATACATAAAAAAAGTTATTCCATATCTATCAACATGTGTTACTATGATAAACAATTTGAAGGTCATATTGAAAATGTCAAAATATCTTTGACACCTCATGCTTTTTCATTAAACTCAATCATGTGAGTAAGCCACCAAACATAAATGCTTCTCAAAAATATCAATAACATCTAAATGAAGAACTAAAGAGGTGTTCCATGTAGAAGAATCCACTTGGCCATAAAGTGTGCATTAGACACATGACAAATTTTTTCTTCTAAATATCTATTAAACACTATGTAAAGGGAATGGTGTGTGTGATTTGTGATAGACTGAATGTTGAGACAATCTTGAAAATAGAGAGTGTTGTATTGTGGGATGCATGAGTGTTGATTCACATTGGGCATACATGATGAGTGATTAAGAGCAAAACGATTTTTCATGTATGCATATGGGCTTGTGTTTTGGCGACCCTTCTCTCTCCTCTCTGCTCCAGCGCCTTGGCTCCCTTCTCTCCCCCTTGCTCTGCTCCAGCCCTGTTCTCCTTCCTCTGCCAATTGTCACGTGTCAATCCTCCAACCCCCTTTGCTCTGCTCTAGCCCCTTGGCCCCCTTCTCTCCCCCTAGCTCTACTCTAATCCCTACTCTACTGCTGTAGCTAGCATCACGCACTCTATAAGTTTATGATGGCAATTTCAGATGAAATTTGTGCTCGCATCATAGGTTTGAGTGAGGGAGGATTTACAGGAGTTCAAATTGCAGCTACTTTTGGAGTTCCTATTAGAACAGTTACAAGGTTAGTAAAAACATTTAAAGAAGATGGAACCTACAAGCGCAAACCTTGCGGTGGAAGTCACGCTAAAAAGCTTAGTGATAGAGATGTTCGTAGTATTGTGCATTACTCAAAAATTCATCGTTGCTCTTCACTCTCAGAGATTACCAATGCATGTCCTACTCAAGTGTGTAGACGTACTATTCAAAGGGTCTTACATAAAAATGGCATTTTTAGTCGAATTGTAGTCAAAAAACCTTTTTTGACACCTCGTCACATGTCTCAACGATTAGCTTTTGCTCAGAAGTACCGTGGATGGAGTGCAAAAGAGTGGGAGCGTGTTGTTTGGACAGATGAATCTACTTTTGAAATTGGAAAAAATTCTCGGCAAATTCATGTTTGGAGAAGTGCATACGAGCGTTATTCATCAAGTTGTCTAGCTCCTACTTTTAAAAGTGAAAGGACTTCTTTAATGATTTGGGGCGCATTTGCCGGAGGGCAAAAGTCAGAACTTGTCTTTATGCCTAAAGGTCAACGTTCTACTAAGGATTTTATAGAAGTGGTTTACGATGCCAAATTGGTTCATTTCATGGGTCAAATTCCACAATGAGTGCTTATGGAAGATGGGGCACCCGTCCATAGGAGCAAAATATGTGAAGAATGGAGACAAAGCCACCTTCTCGAATAGCTCAACTGACCTGCAAAATCTCTTGATCTCAATCCAATCGAGAACGTTTGGAGGATGTTAAAAGATGTTATGCAACATGGCAAACAATGCCCTAGAAGCTTAGATGTGTTGAAGGTAGTTCTTGAAAGAGAGTAGAAGTTAGTCAATGGTACAAAGCTCCTTCAACTATGTCATTCTATGCCCTCTAGGTTACTAGCAGTGATTGACACTAATGAAGGACATACACGTTGGTAGATATGGAATAACTTTTTTGTGTACATCTTTTGGCTTTGAAATTTATCCCACATGTTACCGGCGTAGAGATGATCTTGTGCCAAAAATTTCATTATGTATCAACAAAAACTCAATCCTAAGGAGGGCGTCAAAGTTGGAAGTAGTAAAATGGTTTTCCCCTTTGTTTCTCAAAACTACACATGTTGGTAGATTTGGAATATTATTTTTTGTATGGGTCTTTTGGACTTGAAATTTTCCACACATGCAAACAACATAAAAATATTTTTGCTCCAAAAATTTCATGCGCAAAAAAATTTCCTCAATTCTTGGGAGGGTGTCAAAGTTGGCAGCTGTGACACTTTTCTCACAGCTATCCCATGTTGGTAGATCTTGCATAAGTTTTTTTGTATAAGTCTCCTGGACTTGAAATTTGGTATGCATGTTTTCAACATAAAGATGATGTTCTCTCCAAATTTTCATGGTAAAATAACAATTTCTCAGCTTTAAGGAGGGTGTCAAAGTTGGCAGCAGTGTAGGACACTATCCCTGGAACTACTAAACGGCCAATTTGAATGTCACCCTATTGTACAATGGGCCACAACCCTTCTATTCGAGTTTACACGTAAACTTTGGGCCACAACCGACTTAGAACTCCCTTATTTGGTGGAAGGTACCCCGCTTACAATGGTTTCATCCTTCAAGCGGGGTACCACTTGTGTCTATGGGCTCCAACCCAAACCTTTAGGTGTAAACAATCCCTTAAATGTCATAACCCTCATATACACGCCATAAATATTAGACGCCACAACAAATCAATGTCGGCAATTGTAAATCGTCTGTGTCATCAAACAAATCCCGCTGCTTCATTTAAAAAATTCATCTCAATTTTTTACTTTTATATGCAAATTGCCATTCTAACAATTAAGTGCAAAACTAGAATAAAGTTTCATTTACATGCATATCACACATGCATTCACATCTTATACATATGGGGAAAATTTTTGGTACGTATTTTGAAAATGTGATTACAATTTTATCACATTGACTTGATCCTATAATCATGTGCTCAAAGTATGTGCACAAGTTTTTAATACTATGCACATATTCATAAAGCATCTACACAATTTTTCAACAAGGATGTGCAAAATTTATGAAGTATATGCACAAGTTTTTAATACATTTTTTTATAATATGTAATCTATTTGATCATATACCTAATATGCATAAGTTTTCAACAATATATTGTAATATGCACAACTTTATGACAATATGTCAATACAGTGTATAAACAAGTTTTTGACATTTCTTTCAACACTTGCTTGTATAATGCACAACTTTTTGACAATATCTTATATTATTTACAAGTTTTTGACATTTTTTTGACACTTGCTTGCAATATGCACAATTTTTGGACAATATGCTCTAATATGCACAAGTTTTTGACACTTTTTTGACACTTGCTTGTAATATGCACAAGTTTTTGACACTTTTTTGACACTTGCTTGTAATATGCACAAGTTTTTAAAATGATGTTGTAACATGCACAAGTTTTTGACATTTTTTTCAACACTTGCTTGTAATATGCACAAGTTTAAAAAAATATGTTGTAATATGCACAAGTTTTTGACATTTATTTTCAACAATTTCTTCTAAAATGCACAAGAATTTGACACTTTTTCCAACATTTCATGAAAACTGTCAAAAAAAAAATAGTATCAAACATAGCCTCAATTGTAGTAGTGCAACTTGTGTGTGTGTCAATTAGGGTTTTGTCTCCATGTGAGCACCCAAGTTGATCAAACTTCTGTGTTTCCATGTGGCAACCCCCACTTTTGTACGTGTACAATCCCCCCCACAAAGTAAGGTAACCGCTTGCTGTTTCTCACACACACAGGAAGAGACCAACAAGAAAACTTGACTAATGCTACCTCATGTACACATCAAATATAGATTTTTTTTCGTAAATAGTTAGCTGTATACATGTAGAAGCTTCTTGCTAAAAAAATACAAATCTTTTGTAATCATTTCTAACCTGAAAATTGGATTGATCAACAACTACTACTACTACCACTGTATGCTACCTCCTCTCGCATCAATAACAGCTTGTATCCGTTTTTGGCATGCTTGCAACTAACTTGTCTAACATCTCCATTGGTATGCTCTCCCAAGCTGCTTGCACTGCATTCCACATTTGCTCATTGCTTTTTGGTCTTTTCATCTCTGGACCCTATCTTTACAAATCATCCACATGTTTTCTAGAGGGTTTAAGTCAGGAGAATTTGGAGGCCAATTGAGCATCTTTAAACCAATATCTTTGATGCAATTTTTTGTCACTCTGGTTGTATGTGTTGGTGCACCATCCGACATAAATACTAATTCTTCATGGTTAGCATGGTGGTAGAAGTAGGGCAATAATCCTTGCTCACATACAATCTCTACAAAGTCCATAGCAGTGCGTTGTCTAAAAGGAATTAAAATAAAAAAAACACTTACTAGTTGCAGTATAAGCACCCCAAACCATGATTGACATCCTTCCAGACTTGAATGTTGGTGCTAAACATTGTGAATGAAATTTTTGTGAAGTAGTCCGCCATACTCGAGTTTGACGTGAATAAGCACTGATCTCAAATGACAACTCATCACTCCAAATAACCAACTTCCATTGTTCCACCGTCCAATGTTTATGCTCTATCGCAAAGGTTAGCCTCAATTTCTTGTGTCTTTCATTCAAGAAAGGTTTCTTCTTGGCAATTCGGTTGCCAAATCCAAGGTCATGCACTTCTTTTCGTATGGTATTCATATACACAGAAATGGGCAAACTACTAGCAAGTTCAGCAAGAGGTATTCTACAATTCTTGACAATCTCATATTTGAAAACTCGTCGATCAATCTCTTGCAACTTTTTTGGACGTCCAGATCTTTTTGCTATTTGTACTGAACCTCGCTCTCGATATCTCTTGAGGACTAATGAAATGCTCTTTTTTGGTTTTCCAACTACATTTACAATTTCACTCAAAGATGCTCCAGCTATGTTCATTCCTACAATAAAACTCTGTTCTTCTACTGATAAGAAGTAACTTGTCATGGAAAAGTGAGGGAGAGTGAAAATGAACTTGCTAAATGACGGACACAACAATTCTATGAGCTACTAAACCAACAACTACATCATCACAAGAAATCAAATTTTGTAGCAAAACCTTCTAGGTATGAGTGACCTTCTCAACTCACAGATCATCACAACTACTCAACTTCATGACATTGCAACCAAAATTGAGCGACTTTAGTACTCACAGAGCTCCCTATTCTCAAAAATATCCGCATTGCTTCATAAAGCTTCACATATTACCACATGGTACTCAAATTGATGTAACACATGGAATTGCTAGTCTAGAAGCCACTGACGGCTCATAAATGCTTTCTTAGATACTACAATTATATAATTGCAATTTATCTTGGCTGAATCAGCTTCCTAATTTGGATGTTCAATCAAATCAACTGTGTAACACATGTGAGCTGACCCATGGAGGGTTACCTTACTTTGTGGAGGGGACTGTACATGTGATCACCCAATTTCCGTTAATGTATGTCGCAAGATAATTTCAATTTTGTCTCCTTTTTCATCATGAATGTTGACGGGTTGGGCATGAAAACATGCCAATTTCATGTTGTGGGCACCTTAATAGTGAAACCTGGGAGTCTAGAGGTTTTCTATTAGGGTTTGGGGTTTATTAGGGTTTATTGTGAAACCTGGGAGTTTAGAGGTTTTCTATTAGAGTTTGGGGTTTATTAGGGTTTATTGTGAAATCTGGGAGTCTGGAGGTTTATTAGAATCGGCTTCCTGGAGTTTATTATTCCGTAACCCATGGAAACTCATGCATTTCCAAGAGGTTTGGGAGAATTGTCACCCCAGATACTCTCTGGACAGAGAATCAGCATTCTTTAGAGGTAATGACGCTCTCCATTCATGAGTCTTTCAGTATGTTGCATTTCAGTAGAGTTTTTGCATGAACATCACAAGGTATTGAAACTCTTTGACATTTCAGGAAGGACTGGCCCCCAAGTCATTTTTGACCCTGGTTAGAGAGGAGAAGAGAAAGAGAAGTTTTAGTGCAACCACAATGGCTGAACCCACTCCACAAAAACGCCTCTCACCTCCCAAGAATTGACAAAGCCATCATCGATCCTCACGTGGACAGTCGTATCAATAGTAATAAGCTCTATTCTATCATAATTAAATGCATGTAAGTCATGATAATTTTTTGTAGAACCATCACACAACGTGCATGTGAGATCCTTAATTAACAAACTTTTAGTATACACTTCCGGCTCCGCGAAGAGGATTTACTACGATGAAGAGCAGCTCGCCGGTGGTGTCGGTGTTCTCGCTGTCGTCGAAGCTCGCGCTGGTGACGGCGCTCGCCTTGGTGGTCGTCGTGGTGTACTGGTGGAGCTTCGAGGTGGGGCGATGGCCGGCGTCGACTGTGGGAGTCAACAATGGAGGTGTGCGGGAGGTGGAGGGCTCGCTGCAGGCGCCAGCGGTGCGGGAGCTCGTCGCGGCGTTGCGGCGGGAGGTGATGAGAGTGGAGCGCAACATGGGGGTCTCGGCGGACGCCGGGTTCGACCTGGAGCGATGGCGAGTGGGGAATGCGTGCGCGAGCAGGAGCGAGCTGGGGAGGTTTTACCGGCGCCTGAGCGCGAGTCCGAACCGGAAGGACGTCGAGGGGGATGGTGGGAGCTGGGAGACGGTGATGGCGGAGTACGCGCGGCTGCACCGCGCGTGCGTGCGCGCCGCGGGGAACTTGACGGAGTATTTCTACGCGCGCAGCGGCGTGACGGGGTGCCGGTTCTTCGTCGCGGAGGCCAAGACGGGGCTCGGGAACAAGCTCTTCGTCATGGCGCCGTCGGTGCTGTACGCGGTGCTCACGCAACGCGTCATCTTGATTCCGGAGTCCACCGGAGTGCCGGACCTCATGTGCGAGCCGTTCCCCGGCTCCTCGTGGCGCCTCTCGCTCGATCTCCAGAAGCGTGATGTTCCGATCTGGAACCAGACCGAGGAGTTTCTTCGGAACGTGGATATTGTGAAGCGCGAGCACGCAAGCGCGCTCCCGATTTTCGCTTCCCGGATTGACGACCAGTGGCTTCCCGTAAGCAGGTGCGCTCCTCGCCGTGGACAGATTTATGAGCTTGAACGCCCGAGCTCTTGTCGCTCTCTGACATTGCCGTGGACAGGTTCTTTTGCGATGTCGAGCAGGCGTATTTCAGACAAGTGCCGTGGCTAACCGTCGAAGGCTGCCTTTACTTCTTGCCGAAGCTGTTTGCGATTCCGTCTCTGCAAGTCACTCTGGAGGCTCTGTTTCCCGATCCGTCCGTGGCGCTCACACACATTTTACGCTCCGCCTTCCTCCCCCGCGACGACATCTGGGCCACGGTTAAGGACGACGCGGAGCATTTGTCCAACTACTCGCATTCTCAGGCATGTGACATCGTAATCAATCTCTGATCTAGCGTCTCCGCCTTGCAAAGAGTGACGTCTTCTCATGTGAAACCTCTTGGCGTGTCCAGGCGTGTGATGAATCAATCTCAGAGCGTGACAGTTCTGTGATGTCCGTGGCTCGAACAGGTTGGGATTCAAGCGCGCTACTTCAATAGCAGTGAGGCGAAGCACAAGGTGATCAACGCGAACGTGCAGAGCTGCCTGGTGGAGAACGCTCTTCTGGAGCCAACCCCGGGCCGCGACGAGACCACGGTTTTCATCGCGTCTCTGACGCCGGACCTGCGCTTGCGTCTCCAGGAGTTCGTCTCCCGCAACCCGGCGTCGCACTCCGCCAAGATCGCCTTCCAGCAGCTGTCGAGTGAGCGGGAGCAACGCGCAGGCATGGCGGTGTACCGACAGGCCCTGGTGGAGGTCCTGCGGCTCAGCTTCTCCCACACGCTGCTCGTCAGCCCGGCGTCCACGTTCGGCGCGCTCGCACAGGCGTACGCCGCGCTCACGCCGTGGTTCATCGAAACGCGCGACGATGTGACGACGCCGTGCGTGCGCGGGCAGACCTCGGACGCATGCTTCCAGTCCTCGGACTATGACTATCACTGTCCTTATGATTCAGCGAGGAGAGCGGGCCAATCCCTTTTCCACTTCATACAATATCTCAAGCCCTGCTTGGACATCGACGCCCGAGGCATGCAACTTATCCATGGATTGAAGAATAGGAGCTCACGATTTAGAATTTAGAATAATATTTTGGCTGATGTATATTTTTGGTCTTTATATTTATATATATTTAGAGAATTTGATGCTTTTTGATTTCCCATTCTACAAAGACCAAAGAAAAGTGAACAGAAACAATATTTATCTCATTCTAGTCCCTGTTCACTCCATAGTTTGAAAGTATATAAATCGCAACATGGCCTTATGAACTCCAACTGGATTTTTTGGCCACATGGTAGTTTGTGAGTTGGTGGTGTTTGCACACAAGGGGGCAATAGATAGATAGATGCCTCATCTTACAACAAGTCATGAGTTTGCTCTCAATTCGCTCTATGCTCATCCCCAGGAACCATTTCTGCTTCTCAAGGTACACCAATGTAGCAACCCAAAGCGTGTTGCACTGGACCCAATCTCTGTGTGTAACAATTAGGGTTTGTCTCCATGTGAGCACCCAAGCTGATCAAACTTGTGTGTTTCCATGTGGCAACCCCCACTTTTGTACGTGTACATGTGATCACCCAATTTCCGTTAATGTATGTCGCACAATTTTGTCTTCTTTTTCATCATGAATGTTGACGGGTTCGGCATGAAAACATGCCAATTTCATGTTGTGGGCACCTTTATTGTGAAACCTGGGAGTCTAGAGGTTTTCTATTAGGGTTTGGGGTGTATTAGGGTTTATTGTGAAACCTGGGAGTCTAGAGGTTTATTTAGAATCGGCTTCCTGGAGTTTATATTTTCCTCACCCATGGAAACTCATGCATTTCCAGCAGGTTTGGGAGAATTGTCACCCCAGATACTCTCTGGACAGAGAATCAGCATTCTTTAGAGGTAATGACGCTCTCCATTCATGAGTCTTTCAGTATGTTGCATTTTAGTAGAGTTTTTGCATGAACATCACAAGGTATTGGAACTCTTTGACATTTCAGGAAGGGCTGGCCCTCAAGTCATTTTTGACCTTGGTGAGAGAGGGGAAGAGGAGGAGGAGTTTTAGTGCAACCTCAGATTCCACAATGGCTGAACCCACTCCTCCAGAAGAAATTGCAAGTCTCCATGTGACCGAGCGAGGTGTGTATTTGCTATGACTTTTTTGCTATTACATTCTCCCTTTAACCTATAGTAGACGTTTGTTTAGAGAATTGCTTGATGGAATTAGGGTTGAGGCATGAAGTTATTTCATTGAAAGACTCCCTCTGTTTCACTATTCCATAATGTAGAGCTTTGTCCCAAGTCCCATGTTGGTTCAGGGTTTAGGACTTACTACAGGTTCTTTGATGATCCCTCTCCCTTTATGGATGCTTGATTTCTAGTCCCAAGTTACATGATGAAGATAGGGTTCAGGGTTCAGGACTCACTGACGTATGCATGTGAGTTCTTCAATTTCGTGGACACAAGCTTCTGTTGGTGCTCAGTTTTTTTATTGAGCCCATTGTGTGCTGAACTGTGCAGATTCTAAACCTTGGAGGCGGAGGAATCGATATGAGGAAGATAAAAAGCTATCAACCTCAGTTCTCGTAAATCTTTACCACAATACCAGTGTTTTTCGTACTTCAGATCATAGCAATGCGATTTCTGTGCTTGGGACCAGCTCTGAGGATGTTGAGGTTGAAGTTGCACTTATGTCACTGAAACACAATTCTTGGTTTTCTATCAATAGGTGGATGCATCTCTTCTCCGGTTCCTCGTTGGGAAAGGGTACAATAGCCATTGCTCCTATTTCCTTTTTGATTATTCTCGAGTTGAAAGTCACCCGAAGTTCAGATAAGATCCCCCCCTCTTTTTCCATTTTTAATATTAATGGTTCACTCTGAAGGAGGGCTGAAACGCCTTTGGCTTGAGTTTAGAGAAAACCATTGAATGAATTGAAGGATAAGACAACCAAACTCTTTCTTTTGATCTGATTAGAGTGAGGAAAGAGTAGTGAAAAGAGAGGGTATCTTATGGAACTTCGGGTGGCTTTGGGAAGAAGTTGACGATTGTTGAGTTCTGGTTACGTTTTTTTCCCCATGAAATGTCGTGTGGTGACGAGCAGAGCATCTACAAAGGAGAAGATAGAGAGAGATGCAGGTGTGAGCTTGAGGATTCCATCAGGCAAGGACGCAAAAGCCGGAAAACAGGCCGGTAAGGTCTTCGCACTCAAATTTCATGTTTAAATTTAAGCGGCCATGAGGACAAAAGTGTCCATTCCTATAAAACCTCAGATGGATCACTAAAGACTTAGAGAAAGGACCTGAAATGCCCTTACAACATGGAGTAGTCTTTATGTGGGTCAATCTAAAAAGAATCACAGTGCTTGTGCAAGGACAATTTCAAGAGGCTTTGGATGAAGCAACGCGTCAGGTGCATGAGGTTATTGAGCAGGTTAGTTTTTTTACCATCTTGAACAATCATGTACAAAAACTCACGGTGAGTTCCTATGTGCACAAAAATGGTTGAATGAAGTTACAATTTCTTGTACACCAAGTGAATGCAGAATCTGGTTGCATGAGAACATAGGAAGAAAAACACCAAGGCCATCAAAATTTGGTTTCGAGATTCTAAGGTCATCAAAACCCCAACTATTGTTGCATTTGCAGGCCATCAGAAGCCCACAGCTTCAGTATTCGCACTTCGTTTCGATCCCATTGGCCCTACACTCGAAGCTGCTGGACTCTGTTGTAGAATTCCAGAAATCTGTGCTGGAATCTGTTGCTTCATCAAGTGATGGTAAGGTCAACTACTCTCTTTGTTTATGGCCCAAGTAATGTTTCGTTTCAGACATGAATTTGCTTGACGTTGCAGTTGGAGGTCATCGCAGTTATTGAGTTGGTGCTTATATTATATACCTCTGTCTCCAGATTCGGGCAAGAGTCACAAGGGCATTGACAAGTCCATATTTGTGAAGCCTGCGACGTTCCATTTGACTCTTCTCATGTTGAAGCTCTGGAACGAAGAGCGAGTGCAAGCTGCTGCTGATTGCTTACAAGTATGCCATTTCCCCAGCGAGCTTAAGTGGAATTCTTTTTCCCCAGCTTTCTTGTCACTTATGTTTATGACATGGATGCTATGTGCAGAAAGTGATGCCTCGAGTTCATGAAGCTCTGGAAAATTCTCCCTTGACCATCAAACTTACAGGCGTGGTACCTTGCTAAACTCATGCTTTTATGTAACAAAACCTCATTAGGCTCTTAAGTTCATGTTCGGAACCTTGCATGGGGTAGATTAAGACAATATAGCTTGAATATTTAACTTTAGTTGGAAATGGCAGGATTGCATGAAAGGAAACCCTGCAAAAGCGCATGTTCTTTATGCAGATGTGGAGCCTGATGACCAAGCGTTACGCCTCATGAAAGCAAGCCGTATCCTATTTTCTTATGTTTTATTATACTAAATGCTAGGTATAAGTGCCATGGCATGTTTCAATTCTCATCTGATCATAATGTGTAATCTTTAAGTGTACGCCAGAGGTGATTACCGAGGCATTTACCGAAGCTGGTCTTGTGATGGACAAAGATCAGATGCAAACATTGAAGGTAGGCATGTTTTTTTGGCAATGGTCCACCCTATTTGCAATTTTTTCCAAGCGTTTTTCACTTGAAGAGTACAATCGGTGTCTACAGTTAGTGTTACATCTTAATCTTAGCAGGTTTTGTGACAAATATGGTGTGGTCCTTGCAGTTACACGCAACATTGATGAACACAAGCCAGAGATCAGGAGGGTATGTTCCTAAATTTGAGTACCTAGAATAAGATTTTTCAAGTACGTTTAAAGATTTTACCATCAGGAGCAGAAATTGAATTTCACACTTTTCCAACAAGTAGGCACTTTCCTAGTCCAGGTTTCTAGAGTGGAAGAATAGACCTCTCTATTATTACATGTGGTGAATCCTAATAGGTTATCTGAGGTGACCAATTGGAAAGGATAACTCATTACATTGAGAGGACATTTATGACCATTTGTAGGTGGCCAGATTGGGAGGAGAACTGACCACATTGGGAGGGCATTTATGATCATCTCTCAGCCGATTTTGGAACTGATTTCTGCCACTGATTTATGGACATTTTGCAGGGGTCATGGGCAGAGGTTCATGAAGAGGATTCCATTTGATGCGACGGAGGTTGTGGCGAAATATGAGCATTATGAATGGGGACAGTATCATGTTGCAGAAGCGCACTTGTCACAGCGCTTTGTGTACGATGAAGACGGGTACTACCACTGCTGCACTTCCATTCCCTTCCCTCAAATGTCTGCTCATGTGGCACCACCTCAATAGTGTTGTAGATCTCACCATCCATTTTAGCATTTTCCAACAAACTGTTGCGGATGTTGTTGAAAAATGTTACATTGTACATTGATTTCCTTACCACTGTTTGCTTCATTGCGCCTTGTCATGTGTTCGAATTTCCTTTTTCTGCCACAAAGATTCTTCAATTTGATGATATGATTTATGAGATTAAACCATGTAATGACAGAAGTAGTTGAGTCTTTGCAGTGGCAATTTTACAGCAAGAAAAAGGTGTTGCCAGTTGTGTTCATATTTGCTTTACACCTTGTAAGCGACGATATACAATGTTGCAATGGTATAGATTGTTTACTTTAAGTTGCTACTTGAAAAAATAATGGCTGTTCAGAATGAAAGAATTAACATTGATAATACTTGAAAGAATAATGGCTTGGTGACAAAAACTTGTCAACAAGATAAATTGAATCAAAGTATGCCAAACATTTCCCAGCGACAATATTATGTATATTGCGACGAAAATATAAAATAAGGGAAGAGTCTTTTTGTGTACAATCGATGCACTTTTGATAATGATTAAAGTAGTGATATTATATGATTTGAAAGTGCTAAAAAAATTTACATTATTTTGGTGAAGGTTTTTACTGAGCATATATTTATACCTGTCATTTATACCAGTCAAAGAGAGTGATTATAGTGGATATAGTTGGTAAAGTTCAAACTATCAACCCTTAATAATATAGTGCGGTTAGTCTAATCACAATGAATGTAGCGGTATTCTGTAAATGCAGCATTATTGAGCTACTTAGTTTCGAATCCACTTCCATTAGGATTATACAAGTATAAAAATAGAGTTTTCTACTACCAATCATAGAGTTCTAGTTCCATACATCATTAAGAAGTCATCATTCAAAGTGGATACTACTTGTTCAAAGTAGAAACATTTTTGTTGTGGAGATGATTATTACAAGTATATTACAAGAAAAATTCATGGGCCAAGTTCCCAAGAACAACATGAACCAAAGCTAGAGAAAGGATGGGCCATGTCCTGCTCTTTTTTCACCAACACCTTCCCGACCTAAAACACTAGCCCTACCTGCATATTGTACAGAAATGTCCATTCTCTGTAAAGGAAAAGTGCAGCAGACATAAAACAACCTGGGGCATCATAACCTGAGCATGATGTTTTGGAGAAAACTAAACAATCTGGAAAACATAACTAAAGTTATTTTCATGAACTTGTACTTGCAACCATCATCCGATGTCTAACCCACGATGACATAGACGGCATAGATGATGCCAGGAATGTACCCCAAGATGGTCAACAAGAGACAGATCCAGAACTCACTCTGCACATTATCACGAAACAAAAAAGTCAGTGACAGCCACTGTAAAAACTCTAAACATGTCACACCTCAGTCAAGTCCACAAAACACAGCAAACCTCTGTTAAGAAATGAAGTACTTATCTTTCGAGGCAGCAACAATGAAGATTAGTCAACGTTAAAGCAGTTCTGAGAGCCTGGCTTCCTAAACTAGAAACCAATACGCCACTAGAAAGATAATCAAGGAGTACACCATCTTTCTAGTAGCCAAGTCATAAACAAAAAAAAAACACTAGAATCCTTATTAAATAAGAGTTACTTACCTTGAGTCCATACTTGAGGAAGACGCCCAAAGGGGGCAAGACGATGGCCAACAGCACGTCAACAAAAGTGTAGGCGCCTCTCGAACCGATCGGCATCTTGGACAACAACCTCGGCTCTTTCTCGAGTAGACGAGTTTACGACACAACCAACCAACACACACACACGAAGGCAGCTGAGATTATGAGGTTACACACACACGCAGTTTGAAGTAGCAGGTGAGATTATCAGGCTACACACACACACACTTTGAAGTAGCAGGTGAGATTATCAGGCTACACACACACACACTTTGAAGTAGCAGGCGAGATTATGAGGTTTGCTATAAACTCGTCCTCAGCATGAGGCTGGAAGCGATGGGTGATTGCCATGTGTCGAGCGCTTTCGTGAGCTGGAATGACACGCGGGGTCATTTGCACAGCGACACGTTGCAATGTACTGGTTGCGTCTGTTGCTTTATTAAAGAGAAAAATGCGCAGTCTTTTTCTTAACTTTCCATGTTCCAGTCATGTTACCGAAATGCTGGCGAAACATCTGCCGTGGATCTTGATGACATAGCTTTCTGATGGAACCGGCATGATGTATTGTACTCTGTAGAGAATGTGTTGGAAGTTAAGGTAGAGGCCACCTAATTCCGATTAGTAGAGTATGCATGGAATGGTGCATGAAAATGGGAAATGCATGAAATGGTGCCTGAAGCAATCCAAAACCAATAACTCAGAATCTGAAAACACCAGTCATTATTGGCATTGGGTCATGAAGTGTACACTTTTGGGTTGCTCCACCTCAATTTAGCTCTCATTGGTGAACAAGGCCTTGCCTCGAAAGTTGAACAAGGCCGATTAGCATTAGGTACCCTCCATGAGTTGGTTATCCATGGCATGTCTTCTCTCTTTTACTCACTCTCACTTATTGGTATTGGGCAGTGGAGGGCACCAAATCTCAGCTACTCTAGAGTTTGATTATAGGCTCTGGTGGTTTTTGGGCTTCTAAACTCTATATCAATTCCAAATCTTTGTGATTAAATTTGAAAAAATATTTGTTGAGTTTCATTCCTAATTCCGCATCTTTCTACATAAATACTTTTGACATACAATGTCAATTGAGTCATGAATTGGCTTAAGTGATCAGAATTGGATGCCTCTACCTTAGATTGAAGATTCTTCAACGTACATCTTTCTTTTGGAGGTCATTTCAGTATCTCAGCTTTATCTTGTTCGGATGCGACACCGTACATGTAGAATATTGTGGCCACCAATGCCCAAGGCGAACTGACCCCCTCGTTTTCAAGTGCTATCATTTGTGTCCATCTGACATTAATATTGAACATACTATTTTCTTTCATGGTTTCCATTTCGGATAGATTAATTAATTCAAGCTCATCTTTTATGCTTAGATATGTTGTCATTGACAACTTGGGTTCAAGGTGAGTGATATACTTCTTCTCCATTGCTATGGCAATGAAAGGTTTTTCCCACGCATTACGGTCAACGGTGGCCGCCATCCCCACCCGTTCCCATAATACCTCCGCCGCCTTCGTCCACGCTTGGAATTTTTTCTAAAACTCCTTCCGTTGTCTCTTGAATAGCTTCGTTAAAATTCTTGCATTCATACAGCGGAAGATGATGTTGCGAAGTCGTTCTACCTTCCGCGGACGACCAAGTGTTTGCATCGTGAGCTCCATGCGATGGCGTTGACGAAGATGATTATTCAAGTGTCATTGATTCTTCAACGGACCCAAGCCATCAATATCAACTTTGCAATGCCATGGCTTCTCCGCACAAGGGACTTCTTTGTAGTCTAGGTCGAGAATGGCAAGTGGTAGGCCCGATAACTCCATCCCGCGGAATGGAAACAACTACACAAAAGCAAGAATGAAATAAGAAGCTTACATCTTCAAACATGAGTCTAAGCAATACGAGACCTAATCACAGGTCTAAGAAGAATGGAAGAGAGTTTCCTAAAATACCAATACCCATCATGATTTTAAAACACACCAACTACAACATTATGTAATGGAAAAATTAAAGCAATACTTGTTAGGATAATATTTTAACGACACTTGGAAGTGTTGAAGGATTTGTACTTCCGTACATGGATGGCGAATGGCAGAGAGACCTTCACAGCCTCTAAAATACATGATGCTTTGACGCTAGACTAGTAGCAGGGTTTGTTCAATGTCACAATGAATGCCAAGTCAGAAGCAGCGTATTCCCCATCCTTCACCATCAATCCCCTCATCAAGCTATGGAAGTCTTTGTCAACATCACGACACCTTTGCAAGCTCATTTCGGAGTACATGAAATTGGCCATGATTGCTTGCGTCCTAGTACTTGACTAACTGGAGGATGAGATAGGCTTTGAAATAATGCCCTCTGTTGTACGTATGGCCAAAAACATTTCATACTTTAACACTTTTCCTATAATGAAGCTAGAATTGTGGAAATCTAACATGAAGGTCGGCCAAAATGGAGACAATTGATTTGTCTTATTCCACTGTCCTCCCCATGTATCCATTAGTTTCCATGACGTTAGGTTGGCTTCGAAGCTCAAAATTAGAAGACATCCCTTGAATGATTAGACTTGTTGCAAACTACAACACTACATAGATTGTTTGAGGCTTGAAGTGGACGTAAATCCCTCTTCTAACTTGCGAGAGGAAAAGGGGTGTAAAAGACTATCAAACTTTAAAAGCTTCATCGAGTTTTATTTCCTAACTATAACAAGGGTATGTTTGTATGTGCGTGGAGCTCTTATGCTTCAATAGATAACATTGCTATGCAAGAAGGGTTCAATTCTCTCATTAGTGAAGTTTGAACTTACAGGCTGACGTGTAGAGCTTAAATCATTTACCAAACTGTAATATGCACACAACATTGTATTCTTTCATTTACACATTTCATTTATACTTTGAATTGATGATGTTCTATAATAGAGAAACGGTCATAGAATCATGGCGCATTGGTGAAGTGGTTGTGAGTTCAAGACCCTCACGAAGGAAGAGCACCATCAAGCCAAGCAACGTCGACTCCTCTTCAACAAGGTGCCCTTTGGAGGCAACAAGATCCCTTATGTGGTCACAACGGCCCGGTGCGAATCCAATTTTTTGGGGACTCACCGGGCTTGAAATCTACTCTACCACCTCCAAACAACTCAAATGCCCTGCTTGGGACTGGATGTAGGCCAACGGTCGTGCTTACTTCTTCCTCGGTCCCAGGCACCCCTAATGGTTGCTTGTCCACGCTCTTCACATCCGAGTCGAGGCTGGTTCATGGATCTGATTCTATTTTTAGGTATGTTGTGTCCGTCTTTGGTCTTTGTGTTGCTCACTAATCTTTGTCTGCAACGGTCAATGACCTGGTCTAGACATGCCAGGCACATGCTAGGCCTTAGCCCTGGTCTCTTCTTGTGTCCGAGTGTAGCTCTGTTCACCTACTGTTGTTTTATACCTTCTTTCACTTTTAAGCCTGGTGAGCACTTTTGGTTGAAAGTTCAAGTCTCCACTACGGCATGGTGCCTACTATCAACGGTCCACCCAACTATGGTGAGAGTATTTAAGACCATGTTGTATGGATACCTTGAGGGGGATGACATGTTGGTTGTCTCTAAGGCACATAGTGTAGGGAAGCACTTAGTGTAGAAAAGTGTTTACACTCGAAAGGGGGAAGTAGTTTTATTACACTAATCTATGTCTCGTCGCCATAGGCTCAGTGAAGAGAATGAACAAACACTATATTCACGCCGGTCTTTGTCGAGGACTAGAGTTCTTCTTCTATACTTTTCAACTGCTGCCAATTTAAGAATCGACAAAGTGGCAATGTAGGCACATGGAATACAATCTACAACAACTATGTTTATTTGCCTACTAGAAAGAGCGGTTGTTAAAAACTAGTAGTGCCTCGGGACAAAAATCATGTAGTAATCAGACAACAAGTCCGATTTTACCTCCGAAAAAAGAAGTGAACCACTATGGTACAAGTAGTTTGCAGTCTCAACTAAAAGGGAGAACCACTACAATATTATATGAATAAACACAACACACAGACAGAGAAGGAAGCCAACTTATCCTTGAGAAGAAAAAAACAAAACACTACAGCTCGGAAGAGAAAAACATGTCGCCATGCAGTAGAAAGGAAACGAGGGATATGAAGAGTGTGGATCATAATACGCACACGCAATATCAGTCAAATTGACACGACCCTGGAGAAACCTACAACGTCAGTCCCTTCGGTAGCACAAACTCTAGTTGCCTTGGGACAAAAATCATGTACACAAGCCAGGGTTTTCCGATTCTAGAGGTCAAGAGCTTCAACCTCCGAAAAGGAAGTAAACCACTATGGTACAAGTAGTCTGCAGTCTCTACTGAAGGGAGAACCACAACAATATTACATGTATGCAACCACACAGACAGAGAAGGAAGCCAACTTATCCTTGGAAGAAGTGCGGCGTGAGGTAGCGATGCGCGTAGCTGCTGCTGTCCTGATCACCGGCGACTCCTTAGGACACAATGGAGTACGGCATGCCATGGTCCACCTTGGGATAGTATCCAATCTCTTGCTCCGGAGGGGGAGAGGATGATGCCTCCATGTTGAGGTTGCAGCTGAGAGAGCAGACAGACAGACAGAGAAGGAAACCAACTTATCCTTGGAAGAAGTGCGGCGTGAGGTAGCGATGCGCGTAGCTGCTGCTGTCCTGATCACGCCACTGCACCGGCGAGCCCTTCGACGCCATGCTATGTTCCACCTTGGGGTAGTATCCAATCTCTTGCTCCGAAGGGGAAGAGGATGCCTCCATGTTGAGGTTGCTGCTGAGAGAGAGCAGATACAGACAGGGAAGGTAGCCAACTTATCCTTGGAAGAAGTGTGGGGTGAGGTAGCGATGCGCGTAGCTGCTGCTGTCCTGTGCACGCCACCGCACCGGCGACCCCTTGGACACGATGGAGTACGGCATGCCATGGTCCACCTTGGGATAGTCCGGAGGGGGAGAAGATTCCTCCATGTTGAGGTTGCTGCTGAGGGAGAGCTTGGGCATCCAGTTGGGAGGTAACGGCGCCTCCAGCGCCGCCGGCGAGAAGAGCTCCGGCTTCAGGATGGGTGAGGTGCTGCACGTATTGTAGCTCCTGCCCTTGATCTCCTCCATGGCCAGCAGCCACTCGATGCTCTTGTTCTTGATCTCCACGCTGCTGCGGGTGAGCCAGGTGCTGAAGGAGACGCTGCCCTTCCGCTTCGGCTCATTGGACTTGGCCTTCTTCCGTCTCAAGGGGAAGCACCACAGCACGCGCCGCGGCGGCACCTCGATCATGTGCGTGGGGCAGCGCTTGTGGCCCTTCTGAGGGAGGCCGCTGCACACGAGCCCGGAGCGCAGAACCGCGCCGCAGCGCTCCACGGGGATGTTCATCTTAGTGAAGGCGCTGTGCTTGCTGGGCTTGCCGCCCAGGACCAGCAGGTGGGGACTGCGGCGGAGCACCATGAAGAAGCTGGTTTTGCGGGATTTCGACGAGGAAGAGGACGGTTTGTGGGCCGCCAGGATGCGGATACCCACGGCGGGTTTGTGCGTGAAGGGGAACGCACCGCGCCAGCGCGAGGACGTGCGCGTGCAGCAGGAGGTCTCGGGCGCCGCGCCCTTGCCCAGCACCACCTTATCCAGGATGTCTTGCGAGCGGACCTGCGAGTTGCCGCCGCGGTTCCAGGCGTAGTCGAAGACCTCCGTTAGATCTTGCACCACGTACTCGGCAACCTCTTTGCTCCGCGTCTGCAAAAGGAAAGTGAGGAGGTGGTCTAGAGAATTGGTCTAAAGAGTTAGAGGAAGAATCTGCAAGAGAGTTGCAGAATTGAGAGCCTGATCGACTTTAGAGTTTGGGGAACGATACGCGAGAGGTTTTGAGTTCTTACCAATGCCCATCGATAAGCGATGGAGCAGCCCAGGGCGAAGACCTCGGAGAAGAGACGAGGCCCGCGAGGCGACCCACTCCGAGCGCGCGCTTGCGCATCAGGCGACGACACGGGCTCAAACACAGGCGGGATGCGCGAAGCTTGCAAGCCCACTCTGCTCCCGCGCCTGCCGCCGCCGCCGCCGCTGCTGTTGCTGTGCCTGTCGATCTGGCTGTACTTGCACGGATGCTCCTCGCTTGAATCCTCGACGTTGGCGAAGCTCAGCTCCGGAAAGTTGGAGCTCGGCGGCGAGACTGGCGATCTGGAGACCAGAATTTGAGATAAAAAACTGGAAATCGGAGTCTCAACGTGACGGAAGTTGCGTTAGAAAGTGAATTAGGGGATTACAGATGGATCCGCGACGATGATACCTGGGGTTTTCGAGATGCGCCCCGGCTTGGCTGTACCGCTGCAGGCGCTTGCGCATGTGCTCGGCGTGGCCCACGTACACCACCACGATGTCCTCGGACTTGAGGCTGGCGCCGTCGCTCTGCTGCTCCAGCGTAGCCGGCAGCGTCACGCCCAGCTCGTACACGCCAGAGCCTACTTGCGGTGCCGGTAGATTGCGCGATCGGAAGTGCTCGCTGCCGCCGCCGCCACCCTCTCTCGCCCACCCCGATGTGGACGCTTGCCAGTCGGACGGGCTCACGAGTACCTGCAAGTCATCGGCGAAACCCACGACTGATGTCAGAGTCGCACTGATGTCCGTGGTTGAACCTGAAATCTTGCTTAAACTCGAACACTGCTCTGAACCTGAAACCCGGGCTAGATCAAAAATCCTGGTGCATCTCAAAATCCACAACCAAGTCCAAAACCCTTCTTGAAACGAAAGCGTGGTAGAATTCAAAAGACTGCTCGAAGCCGTAAAATTCCTTGTTGAATTCACACCATGCTCGAATCCAAAACCCACAACCCATCACAAACACTCGGAGCCCAGCTCGAGTTCAAAATCCTGGTTGAATCCAAAATCCGGGTCGAACCCATCAAAATCCTGGTGCGATTTCAAGTCCTGGAGAGGTATTCTCTCACCTTCCAGTCGGAGAAGCACTTGTCGTGGCGGACCTTGTGATAATCTTCTCGCCTCCACCGAGACGCCATGGCGCACGCATGACCCGCCGCCTCACTCACTCCCACACCGAAATATCATCTCCCGCCCTCCCATTCCCACAGCCGCCAATTCCGAGCAAACCCCACAAACCTACAATCCCCACCTCCACTCATTCACCGCCGAATTCCCTGGCTGCAACCCCTCATTGCGAATCTCCGACTCCATGGCTGCAGTGCGCTCCTCGCGAGGAATTCCGTCTGTGAGTGGCGTGGGCGTGCGACGAATCATAAGTTGGTTGCCATTGTCTTCCTCGCTCGCACGCGACCTTGTCGACACCCTGTCAAGCAAAATTTAGCTGCGCAATTCCTCACCCACTCTTGGCTGCTCGGTGTGCGCACTTTTACAAGCGTTTTCACAATCCATTAATGCTGCAGCTCCCCCAACCAATGCAGCACCCCAACCAAAGACGAGAGAAACTTGCGTTGGTTATTCATCTGTGGCCGAAGAATGTGGCCCATGTAACATTTTTGAAAGCCCGTGGCAGAAATCACAGCTGACTTTGCCACCGTACGAGTCCGGTTTTTTTATCCCTTTCCAGGCAATTTTTAGGACGTCGTGATGGCGTCGTGGCGCCATTTCGACTCACTGACATTCGCAGGCGACAGGCCGTCGCTAAATCCGGACAAATGGAGGCTTTCCCGTCAAATGGAGAAGAAAGACAAGCGTTTGACCCCTCTCCACCTCTGACGGGGAAATGTCCACTGCAAACCGGGAGATCCCGTCAGTTGGCAGCCGCCTAAAGTAAAAAGAGCGCACCGTGACCTGATTGCCAAAATCCAAAAAAAACCTTTGGACCCCCCAAAATAAGAGGGCTAGAAAAATGACCCCATGCAGTAAGGACGGGGGCCACCTCAGGTAACTCCCAACGAGGGGGTCAATTTGCCCTAGGCGGAGTGGAACAGTGTATCTGACGGATGACTTGAAGTGCCGGATTGGGCTGCAAGCGCAGATAATAAGCATACGCACATGAGCACCATACGATGATGTGAAGTATCAAATCCGACTCCAATGAGGCCGGGTTTGGTGTCTCACATCCAAGAAGAAGAAGAACTTCGGTCTCCAAAAGAGACCGATGTCTATGAAGTGTTTGTTCGTTCTCTTAACTACGCATATGGCCACGGAACATAGGCTAGTGTAATAGAACTACTTACCCCCCTCTCGAGGGTAAACACTTTTCTACACTAAGTGTTTGCCTACACTAAGTGTTTGCCTACACTAATTGTCTTAGAAGCAACGGACATGTCATCTCTCCCAAGGGCTTTGTGGGTCCCCATACAACGAGGCCTTGGGAACTCCCACCATAAGTGGGTGGACTATGGTGGTAGGCACCACGTTGGTAATAGGACTTGAACTCACAACCACCTCGCTGGTGTGCCATGATCCAAACCACTACACCAAGGTCGTGGTGCCTTGTCTCACACCCAGATTGGATTGAGGTCGAAAACTAGTTTGGTTAACCAAACCATTTGTTTACCCTTCTTCGACTTTACAATTTTTACCATGTTTGTAACTTATCCGTTCTCGGCGTGTTCCCACATCGTTCTCATGTGTTCCCAATCTTCCCAAGTACGTTCCCAAGTGGCCACGGCCGTTCCCAAGTGTTCCCAAGTATTCCCAATGTGTAACTTTTAAATGTCAAAAAACAAAACTTCACGTGAAGTGGGGCCCACCATTTGACGTTGGGGTCCAGAAGGGAGCTCCGTCTAGTTACATGTGCATTTGCTTAATTTAAGATCATCAATTTTACCCTCAATCGCCCTCCCTCTTCAAACACAAAACTTAGTCAATATTAATTTTCATGTCAGTACAGTACTGAGTCTGTGCTTATACCTTATTGATTAATTGTTGATTTCTTTATTTTTGTTATTTAATGGACCTGTATTGGTGATGATGGAGAGGCTGTGAAGCCCTCATGCATTTTAGCCAAATCACTGAAATTATGGAAGACATTAACCTACTAGTTCAAAATTCTGCAACTATCATCTTTCATTTGGAAGTCATTTCAATATTTGAACCTTATCATGCTCAAATACGATACATACATGTAGAATACATGATCAGTGAATTTTAGCAACACAATTTGGATGAACTGTTATCTACTTGTAAACCAAATGGAACGAAAAAATATAGAGATTAATCGCTTCAAGAACCAATGGTGTTGCAACGAGGTCCTCGCCTCTTGGGCCGATAAGAAACCGAATTGGAAGCTTTTCTGCAGTGACTGCGCTAGTAGTAGGGATAGTATTAGGACTCACTCTAACCTTTTGTTTCTTTCTAACCACTGACCTGGCCTAAGCTTCGGCCCGGCCTCGCCGGTCCTGGCGGGACCCGCCTTGTTTTCTCTCCCCGCAGTAAAGACTTCCTTCGCTTGTGTCAAAAATAAATAAAAAATTAGTGCAGATATTTCGAAATAGCCTCGTCCACAAGGCCCACAGTAATATAATGTTTGGTGTAGCTTTTCAACTGATCATAGCCACTTTTGCAATCGCTGCAAGTGAACGTGCACTTCAGGTTCATGATTGGTTTCGTGTGAAGACAAAATGAATAAGACACGACGAATTTGACACGACGAAGTTTGCTCTGAGCCAGTTGTTATTCGCGGCAGGAGGCGAGCTATCTACAGCCCTGAAAGATTACTGCACACAAGATCTACGAAGGTACTAGATCTCAGTGTCATTACACACAGCTAATACGACACACTTTGTGCGAAAGACATACTTTCTGCGAAAGCCACAGTATATCGCCATTGTGGTGGGTTGCACGTGTATTTTTGACGAGAAGATTTTTTCTTTCTCTGGAAAAGGAATTTGAGAGGAGAATGTGGAGGTTGCAACTTGCAGGCTTTATTTAGCTACAGTGAAGCTATCTGGTGAATTTTCCTTACAGTATTAACCTGTACCAAACGATGTTGGTTTTTCTATATATAAAAAACAAATGGAGAATTTTTGTCTCATTTTGCGGAAAGTGCCATTGTGGATGCGCCGATATTGAAATGAGAATTAAGTGGCTGTGGGGTTGCACATGACAAGACCTCTATGTGTTCGACTCCATAAGCTCAAGCACATGTGTGCGGATGAGCCTCCGTTGGGCCCCAACGGTTGGTGGTTGGCCCCGCTAAAAGGTAAATTTGGATAAAATTTTAAAAGTATGAATTGGTTCTTAGTGTACACGTGTTGGGAACTCTTTGGGAACGGGGGAATGCGTTGGGAATCAGGGGAACGCTAGGGAACACATTTGGGAACATAGTGGAGAACTTTAGGGAACAACATAGGAACTCGTTGGGAACGCAATGAGAACATTGTGGTAGTAACATGCTTAAAAAGGTAAATCAAAAGAAGGTAACCAAATGGTTTGTTTAGGAACCATATCAGATTTTACGATGAAACTGGTGTGGGCATGAGGAGCCCAACCCGGACTTTTAGGGACCATACCTAGGAGATGAAGCCATGTATGGCCGTCATGTGCGTCTACTTCATGTGGGGTTGCAACAAGGCTTTGTCTACGAGACAAGGCAACCGGGTGTCTCCAAAAAGACACTACAGGAGCTGAACTAGGAACTTCTTTATTTTACCTTTGAGATTGATATAGCTGAGGCGAGAATTTATTTGAACACTGAACGTTTCGGTCAATTTTGGCACTTGATTGTCGAAACACTTATCGTGCACTTTTGTAGGTATTCGGACACAATAGTTATCATCTAGACATTACATGGGTATCACCAAGGTATCGCCAAGGTATCAACTTGGCATTACATGGATATCACCTGAACAAATCTCTTTTATTTTTATTTTTATTTTGAATTTTGAATTTTTTGACACACAAAAGTTGCTACATTGGCAACTTGTGGCAATTCTGTGAGGTGTAGTGAAGATTTGATAGCCAAGGATCAAACCCGCAACCACTCCATTTATAGACACAAGACTTTGGGTATCACCCACCTTCACTTGGGTAGTTTAGAGCCATCTTCGACTCTAACTCTTATATATTGGGACAACCTCAACTATGAATTAATTATGTATAAAACTTACCCGCAAGTAGGGTATGGTGATTTGTGAAGTCACCCAACGTTTTCATGGGCATGGAAGAATGATCCCTTATTCACTTCTTAAGAGGATGAACGGAGATGGATGGAGAGTCATTTTCATTCCCATCCCCGTCTTCTAACAACCAGATTTTAGGCAGTAGCAGAGGGCGGGTGAACATCCCAAGAAAGGCATTACCAATTTGCTTCATCATAGGACAATAATGAAATTCTTCTAAGCAACAAACTAAAATGACAATACGTAGCAATTAACACGGTGATAGCAATTAACAAACACAAGCGTAGCAGGTGGTTTCAGTGAATTAGTCTAGTTCAAAACAAATTGATTAACATCAGCAAATTGAATTTTTGAGGAGAGAGGAAGGGGATTGCTATCTTGCGTGCCTAGAGTTGTGAGCCATGAACAATAAAGAGAGAGTGATGAGTAGAAAAATTTAAGCAAGATTTTTTCCTTAAACGTTAAGGTTGGAAGGCCTATAGCCATGTGATTTTGTATATACTAAGACATGTTTTCATAATAATCTTACATTTATGGGATGATTTTTAAATGAAAGAAAAAATTCAAATATTAAAATTTTGTGAAATACCCTATGGCCGTGGGAGAAAAGCACATATTTTCAAATAGAAGAATTGAGATAGGGAAACATGCTACTATCGTGAACGATTCACTTTGTAAGAGAGAGTCCAAGATTCCAAACCATTGCTCCACTTAAAATTTCCTAAAACAGTTGTTGTAAAATGACATTACTTCGTTCAAATTGAGGAAGCAAAAGTCATTTTTTCTTGCTTATTTCATTGTGATCGTTTGTTTATTTTAAAAAGAGATACGGTGGTCCACCATGTAACTACCAGCTCTTGAACATGGCCAGTCTAATGATGAATCTGAAACCACCACATTTTTAGAAAAAGTGAAAGGGGTGGATATTGATATTGTAAGTGGCGGTTGTAGGTATTAATGCAATCACTTCACACATCACAAGGTGGCGGTATGGAGGACTATGGACAACGCATTATTACTTCAAACATGCCAAATTTTTATAAGTGAGATGGCGGTAATTAATTAGAAGATTGGCAATGATAGGCATAGAAAATTGTGGTTTAAGGACGTGGGTATGGTGATTTTGCCACAAAGTGAGCAAGCAAATCGATAGATAGTGCACTTTTCAATGCAAAGATTGTTGAAGCATGTGACATTAAACAAGAAATAGTAATCCCCTTGGACCAATAAACCATTGGCTGGAAGCTAGAATTATTGCTTAACTTACATATTAGTGGCCACTTGACCAATACTATTTGTCTTCATTCTTCCGAGAGTTGAGACACGTAGTCCAACGTATTTGACAATGCCTACTTCAGCAGCTTCCTCGCCTTGCACTCAACACTTGCCACAACATCTAGCGTGATAAGCCAACTTGTGGTTGCTTAAGATTTTACCTCATTTAGCACTACCTCTATAAAATACACAAAACAAGCTTATTAGTCACAAGGTGCAAAATGAGGGCAACCAATTCACTACCAATGAAGAGTTGGAGGGTGTTGAAGTAGGACAAGACTAGCATGCACACTGCAAGGAGCAATGGAATGATATGGAGGAGTTTGATGGTCTTAGGTTTGAAGATGAACAATATAGCGAGGGCGAATGAGAGCATTGCCAAAGATACATCTCCAACAATTTTGAAGAAAGTGAGCCCTATTCATATGAAAATCCAAGGACTAAGAATTAGTGCTCTAATATAACCTTTCAACAAAGAGGTGCAACGGTAGTTGGTAGAGGGAGGAAGAAAGTATGCAACATGAAAAAGAAAATAAATTTGCAAGCAAGTTGTAATGAAGAGAGGTTTAGCAAACACACCATACAATCAACTTTTGAGCATGTTCAAATGAGCCAAATTGAAGGAGGAGTGGCACAAGTGGGAGCACTATAATTACACCATTACACAAGTCTTGGGCCAAGCCACAAGCACAGGCTTGGAGGTTTAGAGCCGACATCAATGCCTACAGCTAGAAGAGAGTTAGGACCAGAATAAAAAATTTGACCCGATGGAGTTGTCGGGCAAGATGAAGATGGAATTTTTATCTATGAGGTTAGTGACATGTATTATAGCCCTCATTTTATTTTAGACCAATGAGGCATTCAAGCTTGCACTTACAACCCTAGATGAGGGATACAATATAAACAAAGTCAACCGCTACTATAACATCCCTAGCACTTCATGTAGAGACCATGCAAATGGAAAGACAAGAACAAAAAAATAGGATGTCAAGTTGTGCTTACCATAGTGGAAGAAAAAGTCTTATGTGAGTACTTAGAAGACATGGTGAAGTGGGGTCATCCATTGAATACCACATAGTTGAAATTCAAAGTTGCCATAAACAACCCAAGAGAGAGACACCTTTCATCAATGGCACTCCCGGGGAAAGTTGGATGAAATGGTTCAAAAAGAGACCCACCGACTTCTCATCGAGGGTATCCAAAGATTTAGAGATTGGGAGAGCCAAACCACTATGCCTTGAAAATGTAGAAAGTTTTTATAAAAGCTTACTACATTTATACACTAAATACAACACTCTCCAAATCAAATATGGAATGTAGACAAAAGTCGTGCATGTGTGGGCAGGAATGGACTTGATAGAGTAATTGCAAGGAATGGTATAAGGGCTATCAACTTGCTAGTGCTTAATGAAAGGAAATTGCAATAAAGTGGAGAAGGACACCTTGTGATCTTGAGCCATGAGGTTTAGATCATGGTACACGCAACAACAAATTAGTTTAATTTTTTTGCTTGTGGGTAACTTGGAAAACCATATGAAGATGAAACCCACACCTTACAGATAAGTACCTCAACAAACAAAAAGTGAAAGCACAAAGAAATCTACATGTTTCAAGAAGAATTAACATTTAGAAGAAGCAAAGCAAGAGCACGTCTGGAACAACTCAATGAGTTGATCTAGAAAGAGGAATCATCAGAACTTATGTCCTTAAAAGACATGGGAAAGCTGTAAATAACCTGTAAATGGACAACATTTTTCAGTGGCATTGGTTTCACGTGGCAAGTAGTGAGGAGCTGAAATATGGTTTGATCAACATTCATATCTGCTCCTGTGTTGCGTTGCAAAGGGTCTAGAAAATAAAGTAAAAATTCATAATTGTTGGTTAGAGCTACACCATTTTCAACAATATAGGTTTAACCATGATCAACTCAAAACAACTTGAAAATTCGACCCCACCCAATACGCACGTGGAAGTTGGCTTTGCAAATCTCGGACATGTCATTCTTGCTATAACACGGCAACGCTGGATAGCTTGGCATGGACGGGTACCGGGACGACAACAAAGTGAAGTTCCTTGCATTTTTCTTCTATTGCCGCCTCTTCTTGTCATGCTGGGCGACACCACTACCTTCGATATAGTCTCTATGGTTCCCAAATCCAGCTCACCCACTTTAATACTCCTCTACCTCTTTCCAAAGAGGAGGAGTAGAAGCGGGGGAGAATGACCAAAGTGGAAGTGGAAGAATGGCCCAAGAGGAAGTGGGAGAATGGCCCGAGAGGAAGTGGGAGAATGGGAGAGGAAAATGGGTAGAGAGACATGGAGAGAGAATGGATGAGGCAGAGAGGGAGGTGGGAGAGGCGGAAGAGGAAGGTGGGGAAGGCGGACCGTTGGGTCCTCACCAAGTGAATTGGCGGTAAAGCTATGGCAGCAATAGAAAAGTCCAACATCCATTTATAGCCACTTATGTGGTGGTGTCAAATCATCGTCATGGTTATAATTAAGTTTAGACATGTCTACCTTGCACCCAACTATTATTGATATCTTAAGCAAATAACAAACGACATTATACGCAGTTTTGGAGGGACATGTGGAAAAAGAATGTGGCTCATAAAATAAAGAATGGTCAATTATGCGGGCTTTAATCTTTTGCATATGACCACCGTACGGCCTCATTTGGTTCCTGATCCAAGAACGACGGGTGCAGGTTGGGCTCTCAAGGCCCATATCGGTTGCACCAGACAACCTAATTCGGAAGCCGGAAAGCAAAATCACGGGGACGCAACTAGATATGTGCGACTTGCTCTCCATATTAGCCCATGTGCGGAAGCTTTTTAATGGGGGCACATGAGTCTTCCCTACTGTGGCTAATGGGGATCCCACACCCACACCACTCTAAAATTCATAACTATTGCATACCTCATCCAAATTCAATTAAAAAAATTGCGCTCTCCTTGTAATCTTAAGCTCTTTCAACGAAAATTATTTCTGAAAAAAATAAAATTTTCTATTCTGGACCTTTCCTTGATGTGGCGGTCATAGACGGGTATACCTCCAAATGTCATCTGAGAAGCCAGGTTTTGGTTGCTTGGGCGTTCTAGGGTTGATGAACGATTTCTTTGGGACGAGTTCATGGTTCGTCAGCAGAAACTGGGCCGGAACAGGATTTGTAGTTGTTGATGGTGAGTGATCGCGTTTGTGGCGATGGAAGAGCCGGGCGCGTGTGGCGCGAGTAAAGCCGAGGGAATTCGCAGCGGAGAGGGATCATCGCCGCCCACGCGACTACCATCGCTGCGAAAGCAGCTGCTGTCGCCGCTGCTTCACCGTGGAGAGGAGGGATCGTCGCCACCCCCCGTGCTCACGCCTGTCGTGGAGGCGCCCTTCGATGACCTCATCGCGCCGTTGCCTTCGCTGGCGCCCAGCCTGCAGCAGTTGCCGGAGGACGAAGTGATCTCGGACGCGGTGGAGAACGAGGAGAATATCACGCCCACGCCGTCTGTGTTTGATAATGTGCCGCCGCGGGCCTCTCGCGAGTATACCCAAACCCAAACCCTGCTGGTTTGTGAATTTTGGGTTCTGGTCATGGTTTTTGGGTCGAATTCGTTGAGAGTGGAGCATGTGATTCGTTTGCATTCTCGACATGGTTCACTCTGGATTTGATGAAGCATTCACTGTTTGGTATGAGTACGTACCATTATGGGGTTTATAAGTCAGGGATTTGTTTTGAAAGGTGACTGTACTTCGTTGCAGATCGTCCAGCAACAGATATTCTCCTTTGCCATGGCAGAGCTACTTTGACGAAGACAAGATGACTTCCATACCAGATTCTGAAGATGTAAGAAACAACTGCCTTGTATTGACCTCAAACCAACTGATATCTTTCATTTCCCTTTCTTCGTCAATTCTAGGTTAGTACTTAAAGCTACATCTATTTTGATGTAAGTTGATGAAGTCTTGGCTCATGCTTGTCTATCTCTCTAAGGCTGTTTATGGTCGTTACTTTTGTTCTGGATGGTGATCTTTTTGTTGGTGCCCCAGGCCTTCCATGTTTACTTGGCTGGAAGTGAAGGGCCGGTGGTTTTCTGCTTGCATGGTGGCGGGTACACAGGGTAAGCAGAAGCTCTCTAACATGAACCATACTTTGGGACCGCGTTTGTGGGAGAATATCAATATAGCTGGACATAAGTTTGTTGAGAGTGAATTTTGAACTAATGGATGAGACTTACCACCCTTAACACCAGTATTCGTTGTTCTTGCAGGCTCTCTTTTGCACCAATCGCAGTACAAATGAAGGAGAAGGTTCGAGTGGTGGCCATGGACATGCGGGGTCACGGTCTTACTAAAACAAGTGATGACGCCGACTTGTCAGCTGAGGCATGGCGTATCTCTTTCTCTAGTTCTGGTCTCTGTCTTAGATCTCTTTTATTATTTTTTGCACCTTTCGGGTCCATATTCCATGGTGGCATTCGTTTTGTTAAATGAGTGCTGTTTAGGTCGCTGGTAGTTGAAAGGATGGTTGATGAATTGACAATGCATACGGTGGTCTCGCAGACTCAATGTCAAGACGTTATAAATGTTATATCTGAGATGTACGGAAGTGAACCACCAGCCATTGTCCTGATTGGACACAGGTTGGTAATTCTGCATCCTACTTGCTTGGTAAAGGGCTCTTCATTTTGATTGCTTTTAAGGTAATGTATCAAGGCTGTAGGAAATGTCAGAAGTGCAATGTTGTGCTTTTAATGGTATAGCGTTCCTTGACTGGGCCTGTATTGTTGTATATGATGGACAGTATGGGAGGTGCGATAGCAGTAAGAGTTGCTGCCAAGCGTGCATTGCCGACTCTAGCAGGCCTAGTTGTAATCGATGTGGTTGAGGTGAGCTAATATGTAAATCATGTGGTCAGTTCAATTACTGTTTTGGGAAATGTGCCCGAGGAAATTCTATTGTTACCTTGACCTTGTTTGTGACTAGTGTCTTCTGCCCCTGTATTTTGGTAGTGCATCTAATGAGGAAGTATTGGTAGTGAATTGTCATCAATTCTCCTATTTCAGTCTTTCATCCACTTTCTCCTTATCCATCCAACTACAAGTTTTGATGCATGCTTGCAGGGGACAGCTATGGCTTCACTTTTCCACATGCAGAGGATTCTTGCAAACAGACAGCTCCACTTTCCGTCTGTTGAAAAAGCTGTAAGATGCGTTTTATCCTTGACATTCAGTCTGAGCTCTGCAGCTTGCTGATTCGCTCGCTTTACAGATTGAGTGGAGCGTAAGAGGAGGTGGTTCGCTTCAAAATGTCGAGTCTGCACGTATTTCGGTTCCATCAACTCTCAAATATGACAATGACAAGAAATGGTTGACTTTTTCTACCTACCTCTGCACCTTACGTTACAAACTTGGAAGCTTTTGGTTTTGAAGCTTAATCACAGCTTTTCTGGGCACGTCTCACGTATTTTTGCTACCTGTGTAGCTACGTGTGGCTCACACCTCTGGAGGAGTCTGAATCGCACTGGAGAGGCTGGTAAATTTCATTGGTCCGAATGCAGAATATAGGAGGCTTTCGTAGTGTATTGTACAAGCCTTCTGTGAATTGGACCTCGTTTTGATCTTTGAGAAAACTGGGAATTTAGCTGTCTTGAGTCGAGTTACTAGACCACTGCCTTAGGAAGTTTGTTCGCGATGTAGAGTCTACATCTGATTGTTTTCGTCGATTGTCTCTGTTTTTTAGGTACGAAGGTTTATCCGCGGTATTTCTCTCTTGTCCACTTCCGAAGCTTCTTCTATTGGCAGGCACTGACAGATTAGATAGGTATACTCCTCTCATCTGTAATAGTCAATATGTTCTAATTTTTTTTTGGATTCCAGCATACATCCAAGTTTAAGTTAGCTGTACATCTGATCCTGCAAGTTTTGCAGAGCATTGACCATTGGACAGATGCAAGGCAAGTTCCAGATGATAGTTGTTCGCCATACTGGACATGCGATTCAGGTTCGATTTATCACATTTCAGTGACATAGTTTGCTGGTTCAGCATGATAATTGGGTGTTTGCTGTTGTTTAGTCTTGGTCTTAAGGGGTCTCTTGCTGTTACAGGAGGATGTACCAGACGAGTTTGCGTCTGTAGTGCTCAATTTTATCACAAGAAACCGGATCGGTACTTATGGCGTTCAGGTATGTTTGACTTTTATGTTGAAGTACACACTTAATGCCAGATGTACCGGTTCTGAAATACGTATTTATCTATCCACATGTACTTTGACGAACTTCTCTTTTGAAACAGTAAAGTTGAACTTATTGCTATCATAAATAAAAAGACACAGTTTTGTTTCCATCTTCAATCATAGGATTCTGATTTAGACTACTAAAAGTAGATGCAACATTGATTGAAAGGTTGTAGTGTTTGAAGTGAAGAGAAAAGGTTTTTCCTTCCTCGCATAAAGGCGATAAGAAGGCTTTGACTTTTTGTTATCAACTTTTTGAAATACACTAGGTCTAAACTCATTACCATTGAATTGAATTCCTTCATGAATGTGAAGACAGAGTCAAAACAAAAGCTTTCTGATTTTGTGTAATGTTTTAGCAGGCTATCCTACAGGGTGGATGTTTTCTTCTAACACTTTGTGCAGATCTAACACAAACTACTGATTTTGAGCATTTGTTTTCTGCGCATGTGAAACTTTCAGATTCCCGGGCTTCGTCGACCTGTCAATTTGAGGTCTTCAAACTAGTGACAGGTAGTGACCTTGCATGTCACCCCCTAATTTATGGTCTTGGCTTTAGAAAGTTGTGGGGGAAATATTGGTCAACTCCTTGAGAACTTAGGGTATGCAGGCTTGCAACCTTCGCTCAGGTTATTCAAGAGAGACATGGGGTTCTAAAACACGAGTGATTTCGAGGCATGTCCACTTCTCTCTTTGCAATCCTAGCTTGCAGAGTAGATGTTTCACATCAAGCTCCATTACTTGTGGTTTTGGAAAGCTCTCCGAGTGTGGCGTTGTTCTAGCAATGTATGTGAGATAAGAGAATTTCAATGTGGAAACACGTTTATAATTGGCGTACACAGCGCATGGTGAATTCCAGGGAGCGACCTTATCTTCTTTCTTATTTTTTAGGGTTTGATGATGTTCTTGCAACAAGTATGAGAGTTGTGACATGAAGAGACGTCTAGAATTGTGTGGTGGATTTGCAATGTTCGTCAGTTGAGGCTCTAGATCGTCGTGTGATTGAGTTATCCTGCTTCTTGAAATGAAAACCTTAGAAAATGGTTTCATCTTGCACTTGGAGTGAATTCTGCGAAGAGAGGCGTTCAGGTTGTGGCCCTAGATGATTACATTATGTGATTGGAGTATGTTGTTGATTTTATGAGCATTTTTGGAGACGTGGTTCCTTTGGAAGAATTTTCAGATTGTTTTTAATGTGAAGCAACGATGAATTTGAATGTTGATGAGGAGGCTCTGTAGTTGGACCCCTAAAAGACCAAACGTTCCCCCAGGGTCTAATTGGATTTTGGGCATGTACCTACTATTCGAAAAAAAATCCTTTTTAACTGAATATTATATTCAAGATAGCCTCTGATAAGAGCTTCGTGGAGATATTTTTATTTTATTTTTTGGATTTGTGGTTTGAAAGTTAGTACCACTTAAAGCCAAAAGTGGGGACTCCGGGCACCTCCAAAATTTATGACAAAAGTTTCTATTGACATTGAGATTTTTCACACATATAAAGAATATTTCGTTCTTTAGAAATTTTCAAAAAAAAATCTTGTCTTTAGTGTAAAAAGGCATTTTATTCCAAGTCAAACATTTTCACACATTGTCGGGCAACGGGGGAAAAAATTCATCTTTTCTACATAAAACCTAGAAATCTTCATATTTTTCACTTTTTATGTTTTCAACAACAATATGTGGTGAAAACCTTCTTATTGACCGTTTGGATTATCATTCGAATACATACGTAGTTCACAAAAAAATAAAACGTGAAATGGCAGTTTTTTGAACCTCCACTCCTTGCACACTTGTTTTGAATATGCTACACCCCTTTTTTACCTCTAAAAATTGGTGTGTTGGAAAATAAAATAATGCTTAAGACAATGGTAAAATATTTAGACCTTTTACAATGCAAAAATTTGATACAAAGTGAAGTCAAAGTCTGCTAATCTACTCAACGTAGGGAAGAAAATGAACCATTGTTTTGACTTCAAACACTAAAATCTATCAATCCGTGTGGTGAATTGCAACCAAAATTTTACGGCATGTTTATATAGAGGTCTATTTAAAGATCTTATGGTTGAAAATCCAAAAATCACATTAAAATGTGATTTTCATGTCTCTTTTTGGCAGTGGCAGTTTTGGACTGGTTTTAGAGCGAAAGTGGTCGTGGTCCTTTAGGGATTAAATTTTCGTACATTTTTTGTATCCTACAGAGTAAAATACGACCCACATCATACGGTTCCCGGCTGAGAGTGAAGGATTAAGATTGCGCTACAACATGTGAATGATGTGAAGATGTTGGTTACGTCTGCGAGCAAAAGATGTGGTCCAAGGTCTTGGCCTAGGGCAAATTGACCCTCTCGTTGGTACTTACCCGAGGTGGGCCCGTCTTAATTGAATGGGGTCATTTTTCTGGCCCTCTTATTTTGGGGAGTCCAGAGGCTTTTTTTGGATTTTTTTTGGACAAATTTGGGGCCTATGGCCATTGTTTATCCTAGAGGACCCACCCTTGCTATAAATAGGTCCCCATCCAAAAACAAAATAGGGGCCAGTTTTGGCCCCACCACCTCGTGGCCCCCTCGGGTAAGTACCAACGAGGGGGTCAATTTGCCTTGGGCAAGGTCTTGTGTTGCGCAAGCCAACTCCTACTAATAGTTGCGTCTTTCCTTGAGGACGTGATTAATGCTTCAAGTTGAAACATAATCTTTTTTTTCTCTCTTTCTTTGAAATGTTGACTTAAGTTACGATTTTACTATAAGATTTCTTTTACACGAGCAAGAATATAATTGCATAGAGGGTTTTTAATTTTTTAATATATTGAAACCTTTGCTAAAATATCTTTTTTATTGGAAAATGTTAAGAAAGTAGGTTGGTGTTAACAGAGGACTAAATGTGGGTCATTCTATGCATTTCCTTCGGGGCTCATGACATTATTGTTGTCATTTTTCTTGTTTAACCCCTAAAGGACCAAGGCAGTTTTACACCAAAAACACTTCAAAATTGTTGGATTCTAGTGCAATGAATAAAGAAGGAAACAAAAACTTTTATTTTTAGTTCTGACCGTAGGATCTCAATAAAGGCTTATTAAGTAATACATGTTCAAAATTTCATAAACTTTGACCGCACGGATTGAAAGATTATAGTGTTTGAAGTCAAGCAAATGGTTCATTTTCTTCCCTGCGTTTAGTGGATCAGCAGACTTTGACTTCACTTGGTGTCAAAAAATTTCACTACACAAGGTCTAAATCTATTACCATCTTGTTAAGCATGATGTTAGCTCCTTACACACCAATTTTTAGAGGTAGAGACGGGGTGTAGCATATTCAAAACAAGTGTGCAAGGAGTGGAGGCTCGAAATTCGTTAATTCACACTTTAATTTTTTTTTAACTTAATATGTTTTCAATTGATAATCCGAATGGTTGATAAGAAGGTTTACAGTACATATTGTTGTGGAAAGAATAAAAAGTGAAAAATATGAAGATCTCTAGGTTTTATGTGGAAAAGAAGAAGTTTTTTTGGTACCTTGCCCGACAATGAGTGACAATGTGTGAAAATGTTTGACTTGGGTTGGTATGCTATTTTTCACTAAAGACAAGAACTTTTTTTTGACAACATGAAGGGAAATAATATTACTTGCGAGTACTGAAAATCTCACTTTCAATAGAGTGTCCTATCAAAAGTTTTTGGAGGTGCCCGAGGTGCCCGCCGACCCCATTTAAAATTCAAAACCCTATAACTTTTTCATCAAATGTCCAATTTAGGAAAAAATTGTTTTCCCACTAAGCTCCTGGTAATGTCTTTCTATAGTGAAAATTTCAAAGAAGAATGTTGGAAATTGACACCATAGGAACCTGACCGAACTTTCAAAAAGCCCATTTTGGGCACTTGGTCCTTTAGGGGTTAAATATTGATGATGGGATTGTTTGATAATGAAAAAAAAATCTCGGTTTTATTTTCTCTATGCATTAGGAACGATCCTACATCTTAGACATCTGCACTTGGCTGCACACACTCTCTTCCGTGAAGGAAAATTGGAATTGTTTGTCCAAAATCTGAAACCCTAACATTTGGAGCACCAGAATTCTGCTCCCATCAAGCACCAAATCATGCTCCCATCAAGTTCCTTAACCCTTAAACGCCGGAGCAGTAAAAAAGTGGTTGCTTGGATATCATTTTTAGGATGATTATTGCTATAAGGGATTGTTTTTCATCCAATTCTTTTTGTGGAAGAGTTCATCGAATGTGTAAGTATTAGATACTGGTGAAACATGCCTCATTGAGATAATCATGTTATCTACAAAGAAGAAAAAGTTTGTGACATGGATTTCAATGTGGTGTATTTGAGAAACTTCTTGCTCTAGCTTTAAATCTGAATTCGAGTCATTATATTGATATTTTTAATTTTGAGTCCAACTAATGACATGAGGTTTATGAAGTCTAGTTTCCATTCAAGTTTGAAATTCTGAAAAATACTTAAAATTGGATAAGTTATTGCAATTCAAACTTTGGGCCTACAACCAATTTTTTTATTTTACCTGAACAATTTTTTTCATTTAACACCACAAGTTTTGCCCCTACAATGTATACACCTTTGGTGAAAATTTCAAACTTTTTTAGCATACTTTGAATTTGATATGAATTTTCCTCACTTTTTCTTCAAAAAAACACAATAAATTCAAATTCTCTCAAAAAAAATTGTGATTTTTGTGACATAAACAAAACATATGATTTCATTTATTAACAATGAAATAAAGGAATTTCCACTTACATTTGATTAAAAATCAAAGCACACAGTAGAATGGAAATTGGGGTTGATTCAACGGTCATAGGCTCCGTCCTTTAAGGGTTAAACGGTCAAGCTACAAACATGAGTGCACAATTGTTAAATTTGAAGACTACGGCATGGTTATTTTTACTTTGTGATTGGCCTTGAGGACATACATTGAGTACTACCCTTGCCCCGTTGGAGACAACGGATCATCATACTAGAATCATGTAATAATTGGACAAGAATAATTCTTTGAAGCCCAAAAAAATGTGACGTGTGTAGCTGAATGTTGCTTGCAAAATGGACATATGAATTTGCACCAAGCCCCTATTGCTCCAAAGGTTGGATGAATGGGTCCAAGATGACCCTAAACTACTGGATGATGGTGGAGAAACACCCAAATCAAATGGAGTGGTTGCGGGTTTGATCCCTGGTTGTAAGGTAAGCCCCTCCATAATCAACAAAAACCCATAGCCAACGCCTATAAAATTGGGGTATATCCAACCCTCTTCCATCCCATTACCACCAACTCAGCTCCATATGGAGGTTTGCTATTACTCAAGGCCCTTACTTTTGGTCGTTAATTATGGGGGGTACCTACTGTTGGCCACCCACTAAACATGGCTACACAGTTAGAAAATTCATAACTAATTCAGTTTTCATCGAAAAAATATGAAATCACTTGGATTGCAATTGTAATTCTATTGGCTATCACTAAAAAAGAATAGTATAATTATCTCCCCTCTCCATATATGCTAATTCCTTAACTTGTCGGTTTTAGGGGGGCTTACCTTAATATCTTCTCCCTTCTTGACGGATCACTTGCCACAAGTTAGCCAACACTTGTGTGTGCCAAAAGAACTAAAATTAGAACAAGAAGTTGGATCAATAATTTTCAACTACACACCTACTTAGATAAACCAACAACCACGATAGATATAAGGGCCGCTTCACACTTGGTGGCCAAGTCGAGCGGCCGTCGATTTCCACCAATGAGATTTCTAGAATGGCCAAAGTCCGGACTTTGGGCCTTCACACGTGTGCCCAAACTCCAAAGGCCGTCGTCCTACATGGCAACACTTTTGGATTGTTTTGGAGCCAAAGCGACGACCTCTCGAGCGAAACTTGGGTCGCCCATTATAGCAAACCTAAACTACAATCAAGAGTCCGTCAATTTTTTTAAATAAAATAATCAAAAACTGACAAGATCTGGACCGTTAGATGAAAGAGGCCCTAATACCATGCAGATCTACACTACGCCTGACTAAGCTGCTGATTCTCCCGGGCCTCTCTCTCTGCCATTCTCGCTTGATATGTCACACTACCGACCTCACTATTCAATTTTGCTTTCTCTTGCTTCTCCTTGAACAACGCATCCATGATGTACTTCGACTCCTGTTGCAGGCTTGTAAACCTCGCGTTGTCTCTTCCACTCGCCGTCTTTGCTGCAGCTCCCTTCGCCGTCCACTCTGCTGATTTTGCCGCCAAGGTTTCCAGACTCGTACGCTGCACCTGCTTGCATGCCCAGATTAATAAGAAAATTGGAATGCATCCTTTAAAAGAAAGAGTTTTATTTGAAGTGTCTACTCCTTCACCTGACTCGGTCACTAATCTCCTCATCTAGATGCTCGAGCTCTTCATCTCATACCTTAATACAACACTTTAAGGATAACTCTAGTGCTTTGTGAAACTCGGAGCGTGAATCTTGACTAGGAGATAGAGTGCATCATACATTCAATATTGATCTGGAAGCACAACTTACAGAGAGAGAAGATTGTAGCTCTGGGCTTTTGGCTGTGAGCGTCGCCACGGCCTCTTTGAGACGGGCAGCCTCTTCGTTGTCGTGACAAACTTTCTTGTACAGCCTCCCCAGATGAAAGACAAATCTCTGCAGCCTTCTCACCTCAAGCGCAAACAACTCCCTCGCCACTGCCGCCTCCTGGGAACCACAACAAAGCTGTACTGTCATAACACGAAGAAATAAAAGGATTCTAACTTGCAGGACCAAAGTAGAGATTAATCAGCGCTGTGCGAGTAATACAAGATCCGAGATGGAGCATCAGAAAGGGCTTGGACCATCAGCTTTGAGAGCCCCAGAGTCTGTAGCGGATATGGCAAACACCGAACGAGGAATTTAGCTGACTTGAAGGAAACAAAGGGATTCCAACTTGTGGGCCAAAAATTAATGGTTTCCCTTATTATTAATCAGGGTTATGCGAGGAATTCATGATCTAAGGAGGAGCATCATTCAAATTCAGCAAGGGTTTGAACCAACAACTCTTGAACAAACATATTTGACTACAAACATTGAGCGAAGTCATACCTGAGTTTTCATGAATTGGGTGTCCAAGCGGAGGTTTCTCAATTCATCTGCATTCATGGCACAGGTTGCCTCAAAGTCGGAAATCCGAAATTCGCACGCTGAACTCACCCACCGCACCAAAAAAGAATCAGAAATTTAGAATTTTCCGAAAATGCATCCGAAGCTGCGGCAGAGAATGCATTATGCATACCTTTTAGCTTAGCCTTGAGTTTCACCAGAGTACCAGTCAGGGCTGCTTGCAAACCAGAAGTCTCCAAGAACTCAATCTTCTTCTCTAGTAGCCTGACAAAACGCGCCAGCGAGAGTTTGTCAGTACTACAAGCACAAAATTCAGCTGAAAATGCAAACGATCATCTACTTGTGAGGATGTGCAAGACCTGTTCTCCGCCTCCATAGCATTGTGGTGCCCCCTGTGGCATGCGAGGTGAAACTTCTGGTCATCCAACGCCTCTTTCAACGCCAAGAGCTCCTCCAACAGCGATTCCTTGTCGCGGTGGATGCCAATGTACGCAACGAGACGTTTTCTCTGTTTCATCTTCTCTGTTAAGGGAAGGTCTCTGATCTGAATGAATACCTGTGATGATTCAGGAACTGAATCGTAGTCCGGGTCATCGTCACTGGAAGATGATGACGCCCCACTCGTCGCTCCAGGCTCACACTTCGTCCCCATTGTCTCAGAGAGGCATTTGGCACTTCAAACCACGAAGCGGCGTGCAACGAACTACGCCCCTTCTGCCTGTAGCGACCGTTGGAGAGGTGAAAGGTTCATTCGATTCAAAAGTCTTAAACTCGCACACATTTAGAGCAAGAGAGGATTGAAAAGTGGACTCAGAGCAATATGCTCATTTCGTCGTCTGCCTATAAAATACAGGTATGTACAGAAATGACATTCACTCCGCCCAGAATGCGTGGCTACTATACATTCTGGGCGTGATGAAGAAAATTTACGACGTTCCGTGTTCCTGCTAGATCCCGCTTCAAGGAGCTGCTGTGATCGGCATGGCAACCAAATTCTCTCAAATCCTAAAGCCTACGTAAAAAATGTTGGACTCAGAGTACAATATGAACAACCTACAAAGAATAGATGAACCTTGGGAACTATGAAATGGAGTTCCGCCATCTGTTGGCGACAGGTACGGAGTTGATGGGACGCGATCTTCCCGACTTCGATGAGTCGTTGGCGTCTTTGCTTGGGGTTTCCGGATACTTGGGGGCTTTCTTCCAGGGCGTCGTCCATGAGGAGCTCGCGTTTCGTCTGGGTCTTGACAACTTCTCCATCTGCAGGGTGAAGAAGAAGATGTTAGCTCACAGGTCGGCAACGTTTTATATAACATGGAGAAAAATTGGATGATGCAGGAGGGTTGATTGAATGGGGAGCCAGAGGGACGTGAACATACCATCTCCACCATGGTTGAATGATGCTTCTCCAACTCCGTGTACTTTATTCGCATCATGGAGAGCTCCTGCTGCAGAGCTCGGATCTCCATTTGGTTTGTCGTCTCCAGCATTGCTTGCTGGCTTGCTGATGAGTCGGGAGAGTCGTCTCGCGAGGGTGGTTTTCGTAATTGGGCGCCGGAGTCGCCGATGGCGCGATCCTCCTGAATCGCTTGGCTTATCCCTGTGATGGCGTCTCGCAGCTTCAACTGCTCCCCGAACAAGACCTGGACGACGACGCGAAGGGGAAGGCGTTCGTTCTGAGCAGCGTGCATGCATGCCGCAACGGAGAACCGCTGGCTGTCAAGAATACGGCACAGTTTCTTTTTCTCCAGTTCCGTTGAACCGGGGTGAATCTGAAACAAAATAAACATGCACAAAATCTGAATCAGACACAGCAATGCAAAATAAGTGCACACCAAATCCGACTCCTAACTTCAAGAGAACACAGCCCTCAACATTACATAGACGAAGAACTAACCTTGAGATAAGTATCAATCGCTCTGTAAAGCCCGTCGTCCGACACTCTTGAAGCAACTGGCACGGCTTCGGCTAATGACTGGAACTTTGCTAGTGGCAATTGGATATCTCGCGCAACTTCAGCAAGGTAAGAATCCATGATCTTAGCCACGACTCTTGACCTCGCGCTCGGCTGCGCCTGCTTCGTGGACGATGCACCTCCGAAGACCGCAACCCCAAAAATCCTCTTGTTGAAGAACTTGTTCTTCAGCCCACCTCCTGAACCTTGCTCCTGTAACATCACATCAAACGCAAACACGTCAAACATCATCCTCACTAGGAAACATCCATCCCACACGATTTCCAAGTATGTTGCAAATGACATAACATTCAAAGGATGAGTGCGAGGACTTCACTTACGAGTGCCAGGAAATGCTCCAAGAGGCGGCTCACGAGGTCGACGTCATAGAGATACTCGCTAGTGTGGCAAAAGGAAGGAATGAGCAAGTCGCTCAAGGTGGCTTGATCCAGCTGCTGCCCCGCCTTCCGCTCCAGCTCCGCACGGCACTCTGGCGAGCAGCTGAACATGTTGGCGGCGCGCAGCATCCGGAGGAGACATCTGCTGCTGACCGCGTCTTTCTGGTGCGGTATCAGGGTGACGATTTTCTCGATTGTGAACCGGTTCTTGTTCTGCTCCACGATGACCTCGTGCAACCTCGCCGTCTCCTCGGCCGAGACAGCGAACTCGTGAACAGGGGAAGCATGGCCCGTGTGCGCGGGCGAGTAGATGCGGCTGGACGGCGAGCTCGGGGAGGACGCCTTTGGCAAACCGGCTTCCGCGACTTTGAATACTCCTGGCAGCCATTTCTTTGCGTAGACCTCCAACGCGCCGCCGATGAGAATTGGATTCATTTTGTTTTCCACCATAGCTATGATGACCTTCTCAAAAGAGTGCAAAGAGGAGCAAGATACTTCCTCATACCACCAGCATTCCCCCGGATTCTCAGAGTAGACCTTAACATTCGAATTATACGGCTTCAGAATCGAGGCATTGCGAGAATCAGTGCAGGCCTTCCGCGCAATAGATTGACTACATCTCTGGATGATCTGCAGGTCTTCCGCCCAGGGAAGAAGGCTCTCGCAACTTGCGAGCACGGCGACGGACTCAAACCATGAGTTCAAAACCACGGATGTAAGATACGCCTCCGCCTTGCTGCTCACATTCCCTTCCTCCAGGCTCTCCGTCATCTCGAGATACTCCGAAACGCACCGTAGGCCCGCGACGTTCGCCGGCGTGAGCTCCGCGTCGATTCCGTAGCACAGCTTCGCCGCGAGCGCAAATGCGTCCGCTCCACCGGGCACCATTCCGAGGTTGACGCACGCTGTCTCCGCGTCGTTAAACTTCGCCGCAAGCCGGCTCAGCAACGCACTCCGAGACAGAATCGGAAGCTGTATGTCCACAATGCCATGCAAGAACGCCCCTGTCAACACTCCTCCACACCCCCTCTCCTCTCAGCCTCGTCTCCTCTTCTCAATCACTTGTCGTAACAATCCAATTCTCGCTGCCATCCTCAGTCCCTCCAGGTAACAAAATCTCAGAGTCGCTCCTAATTCAAAACCAGAACCTCACGCTCATGAACCTAGCTCGCTTCAATCTCCAACTCCTCACCAAATCCACACAACACATACCTTATGTAGATGGAAGCTAATGTCATTAACCTCCACAAGCAAGTCGCTCGGCTTATCCGTTGTCACAGTCCTGCCGAAAGCAAAAAAGAGCCAAGAACCTCATAAGAAACGATACAAAAATAAGAAACCACAAGCGCTTGCAACACGAACTCTCCCAATCAGTCGTCACGTCCTCAAAGAAGAAAAAGGAAAACAAAAACACGACGCAGTAAGATTCAACCACGACCGCGACTCAAACCATACCACGTCCTGCTGTTAATCGGCTCAAAGCAAGCGGACAAGCGCGCCTCGGCCTCCTCACTCGTCGGCTCCCGGCTCTTCACCGTCCCGCCGCTCACGAGATGGTTGATGATGCGGAGCACTTGCTGCTCGTCGATGGAGCTGGACTCAGTGGAGTCCCGGGGACTGAGCACCGTGGTCGGACTCAGCGTGTCCATGAGCTGCTGCGCCGGCGGTCGATTCTTCCAGCGCCGCCTGCTGAAGCTCGAGAGCCGCGAGCTGCTCTCTCCGCCTCCCAGCCATGGCGACATCCTGAACGAAACCGCTGCAAGAACACACTAGAGACGCAGAAATCCCTCCAGATGCATGCCAGAGTCGGAGCAGGGGCCAAAGTAGCGGAGCCCGGAAATTCACTAGTGAGATGGATAAGAGCAGCGGGGTGGCAAGTAGTAACCAACTAGTTGGGATATCCCGACCAATCCAGAGGTGGAGCAGGGACAAGAGCAATGATCGGTGATATATTTCGGGGCCGCCTTTTGCGCCTCCTCATCATGAGCCTATGGCCCCCACTAAAAGGAGAACACACAGCATTGATTGTCCCTCTCAAAGCCAGTGAGAAAGTCGGAGGCCTTTGAATGAATTGCTTTTACCATGGTCTTCATCCATGATGTGGATGATCGATATCACATCTCATTCGTATACCGATCGTCTTCATCCATACACGCACCGTTTTCATCCGAATTGTGGCTTTGTCGTCCAAGATTCACTTCTACCCTAGCTACACTGATTTTGATGTTTAGTGTCGTGGGCAGTAAATGACTTGTAAATGCTGTAAGTTTTTACTTTTGATATGAAAAATTCTAAGAGCACAACAATCTATACTACTCAAAGAGGGGATCATAGTGGACATGGTCGGTGAAAATATTCATCAAGAGTGAAAACTTATAGCATTTAGTGCCCATGACGCTAAAGATCAAAATCAGTGTAGTGGTCACTTTTGTACATGATTCATTCAAAATGGGGAGTGTCCAAAATTTTTGGGAAATATATTTTTTGGTCTTGGTGATTACCCATGTAATATCAAGGTGCTACCCATGTAATGCCTAAGTGATATCCATGGTGATACCCATTGTGTCCGACCATTGGCCATGTATAGTGGACATGCCCAACCTTTGTGGAAGACGGCTTCTGCCAATGTTGGTGGGGAGGCATTGCCGAGACACTTCAATATCTTCACCACGTAGTGTGTGGTTGTCCAAGCTTGCTCGCAGCTCCAAAATCTATTCAAAATACTTTCTTGCTCACCTAAGTTGTAGATTGTGCACCTATCATCAACTTTCGGAGAGACGCGTTTCCACCACTAATTCATAACTATGAGTTTATGCCATAGCTACCAAATAAATCGGACTTCCTTACCAATTCTCTTCAAGTCATTGTCCGACAATGTGTGACAATGTTTGAAATGTTTGACTTGACTTAACATGCTATGTTTCACTATAGACAAGAACTTTTTTTGACACTATGAAAGGAAATTATATAATTTTCTAGTATTGAAAATCTCACATTGAATAAAGTGTCCTTGTAAAAGTTTTTGGATTTGCCCGACTTGCCGCACTTGAAAAGTTTTTATTCAAGATGGCATAACTTTTTTTCCATAGCTCCAATGAGAATAAATATTAGATCACCATGTACCTTTTGGTTTCTTGCATCTTTGTACAAAATTTCTAGAATTTCAGATATAAACTGCAATCATGTGAAAGTGCCCAAGATTTGCAAAAGCCCACCTTTTGGGACTTTTTTCGGTTAGAGGTTAAACAACTCACCGCAACTGGGCCCGCTCACTAGGTTCAATCCGTGTTCGGGCTGTCAAGCCCTGTTTTGGTCTTCTTTCCGTCTCCCGCGGCCGTCCCCCAAAAGCATCTTTCCGCCCCCTTGTCCGCGTCTTTTCCTTCCAGCGCCTCTCGCCCTTTCCGAGATCCCTGCCCGATCCATCCCGATAAGCGCCTGCCCGCCCCTGCTATCGGCGCAGACCCCGAGACCCGATAACACCATATCGGCTATCGGCCTAGGAACGGATCCACGCCCACGTGTACCGGTGGGACCCATCCACCCGCCCTCCGCCGCCGATAAGCCAGTATCATCCGGGGATGGTCACAATCATCCATCGCAGGAGGGTTGCAATCAGCCGGAATCCAAATCGATTGAATCTGAAAGCAATCATTTTTTGCATAGGGTTTCGATGGAGCTATCGCGGATTGAATGACAGGGCGGTCTCTTGATTTGGTCTAGGCGATGTGCTTTCATGGTAAAGCGTGAGATGGTTTTGATAGCTATAGTTCTGTGGTTGGCGGCTGGTAGTCTCGACAGGAGAATTAGAGTCTCATCATTGTCGCCATCAATTTCAAATGTTCCGGCGGCGTTGTTCAAATGGCGAAGGCTGCTGTTGGCTCGTTTTCTCTCTCATTTGCAAACCCGTTTGTTTGTACTCGCTATTATCGTTTGCGCTGTTCTTTTGCGAGCTCGATCTCAGAGAATTCCTTGACATCTTCCATCTCCGACGACGCCTTCTGGTAAGCATGCAAACCCTCCCGCTCTCATTCAGTTTGTAAACCTATAGGCTCATATCGAGTTGTGAAGTGGACGCAGGAAGTTGATAGTTAGAGTTTCTGGAACTCGATATTCTCAGTACTATTTTTTCTGGAATCATACTGAAGTTTATCTTCGATTGGAGTACGAAAGGAGATAACGATTGGAATTCCAAGTGCCGCGCTGATAGGAGTACCAAGGGAGATACCGTTTGGAATACTAAAAGGCTTTAACTTCTCGGTTTTAGTTTAGGGTTTAGGGTTTCTCATGTACCACGTTTCATAATGAGTTTCATGACTGATTTGCGCTGTATGCTGTAGGTCTGCAAAAATGCTGAGATGCAACTGCGTCAGTGAGTTACCGAGAGGGGTGGAGGCTGTTCCCACCCACCCGAAGTACAACGATAGGCTGAAGAGGATAGAGCAAGTTTTCAAGGTGGAGGGGCATTACTGGCAAGACAGCTGGTCTCCTCTCACGGCCAGGAGAATGATTCTGGCGATGCACGGGCCAGACTCACAGATTTACAAGACCAGTGAACTGTCTCCGGAGAAGAAAGCTTTTCACTGTCCGTATTGCAAGGAGGTCGGGCAGAAACATAGGATCAATCTGCACCTGAATCACGCGAAGTGCCCTGGGCGACCTAACAGGAAAATGCCTGCTTATCCGAACCTCGACATCAAGAATCAACCTCAATTCATACAGAAGATGGTGGATTCTACAACAGTGGACGAAATCATTGCTGCTTTCCAGCATATCGTCCCACTCGATAGGGCTAGCAGGAAGCCGAGAGGCGGCGGGAAGAGAGCGGCCGGGACTGGATCTCGGGACACGCGCGCAAGAAAGCGAGGAGCGTCGTCCTCTCGGGCATCGAGAGAAGTCCGATTGGAAGCCGATGACGAGGAGTCGTCATCGGATGACGACGATCAGTACGAGGCGGGCGAGGATGGCGATAGGTCTGAGGACCGCGAAGATGTCGATGCTAGGCCCATGGACATCGTCGCCTACAGCGTTCCAGCGACATCGGAAAGTGGGCACTTCGTTTCCGGGAATGTCGCTTCCAGAGCCCCGATAAGCCAGGCGATTGTTACATCAAGTGCTCGTGGTCGGGACATGCACTCGATAAAGCGAGGTGCATCGTCCTCTCGGGCATCGAGAGTAGTGCATGCACAGGCCCCGTCCGATACGACCACATCGGATGAGGAGGACCAGGACGGGTCGCGAGAGGATAGCGAATCCTCTGAGGCGCGCGAAGATACCGATGCGCGTCCCAATGAAGCGATCCCGGTCAGGCATCCAGCGACGGCGAAGGGTGGGCAATGCAGCTCCGGGAACGTCGAGAAGAGGCCTACGATAGGCCAGGATGTTGCAACATCCTCTCGGCGTGCGAGGAGCCCCAAACCGAACTTTACTGCGCGTGCGATGTGTCCCTTTGACAGCATCACTGCCCCGAATTTCCATGGAGAAGACGATCCATATTCCGTAGGGAATGCACCGGAAGTGCGCGAACAGTACAAGGTGGTGCGGAGGGACGATGGACCTAGCGCGACTCTCGCCGATATCTCCGACGAGAGGTTAAGTATCAAACAATACCTCGCGGGGGGCGCTAGGCCGAGGTACAGTAACCCGGACAGAGAAGCCAGGGCGCGGGAATTGGAGGAAATGCGCATTCGCGAAATAGAGCGCATTCGTCTCGACGTGGACGAAAAGTACGCGGCGTCCATCCAAACTGACATACCTCCAGTGAGGCGAACCCGAACCCCTTTGTGGATTCTCATGAAGAATGGTTTGCTGTCTGAAGAGGAGCGTCGCAGCATATCGTCGGAGGATCATCTACTTCAGATGATGCAGGACGTTGTGGCGCAAGGGCAGTGGCGTTTTACGTCTGCTATCGGGCAAGCGTTCTGCACGCAAGCCATCTCCACCGACGAGCTAAATGAGTGCAAGCCTATCGTGGAGCTGGCGCAGTTTCCGTGGAGCGAGAAGCTGAGAATTCGGTGGGTTGCTACTGTGAGGGAGACGTGGCTATTTCTTCAACGAGAGAAGGAGGCGCAAGAATGGGAGGTCTCGGGAAGAGCTAGGGCTGCCAGGATCCAACAAGACCGCGAGGCGGAACTGGTCTCCCGAATTGCCTCCTACGACAAGGAGCGGTCTGTGGAATGGGAGGCCTTGGTGTGGGACTACAATCTCCTATTCCACTTCTGCGCCGATAACCCCTTCATTCGCGAGCTCTTGCCGCCCATGCCATGGAAACACAACTCCGAAGAGGCGAGAGTGGTGTTATCGATCTTGAAGGCAGCAAGTATCGATCCCATGCGTCCTCCCCGAGAAGCGAGGCTCCTGAAGTGCTGGTTTATCGCCAACGGTTTCAGTAACCGGTTTGTCCCCCCTCTATTATCGTCATCTATTTTACCAGCTATTTTAGGGATTCAATGCTATCGGATTCTCGTTCCAGTTCAGAGTTTTTTGTCGTTTTAACAACTACTGGATTGGAGGTATCGCTTATGAGTTATCGGCTGACTGTTGTTTGAATTGCAGTGGAACAAATATGTGCCATCCCCACGCGCGAATGACGCCGCTGATGGTTGATAGGAACTCCGATAACGCACATTCGCCTTGGGATGGCGCATTATTTCTGTACGAGAAGCTAGGGAGGTTTCTCTTCGGGCATGTGGAGTACGCGGATGAAGATCCGGAGGTGGTAGAACTCCATCAGATGCTCGTTAACGAAGCGCGTGAATGCGGCAGAGCTGTAATACAGTTCACCCATCACGTAAGAGCGCGGACAGTCATCGACATGGCCTGTAGACACGAGGTGCAGTTTGAGCTGAGGTGGTGTCAAACCGATCTGGCGTCGTACATGCCATGGGAGCTTCTCGAAGAGCAATGCCTGTTTCGGGAAGACATCGACTTACTATATGTCGGCAGTGGATCGAGTAAGCCGTCCGCCACATCGTTTACGATCTTCACTTACAATTTTATGCATATCGTGTGTGAGTACTTATGTTTATCCACTGTCACGTGTGTACAGATATGGTAGGTGGTCACCTTATCGGAGTCCATGACGGGCCCGAGATGCAGGCTTGTCTCACGGCGATAACAAGTTTCTGCCGGAAGCAATGCGCAGCATCGGTGTCACGTATTCGATCCGAAGACGTCACGGAGGATTCTTCTCGGAATACTCGAGACATCGAGGGTGCCCAGGCTCTTATCGCCGTCCACGACGGAACTCCGATTGGGCTCGGAGAGCGACAAGAACTTGCTCAAAGAAGGGAGCACGTAGAGAAGGTCTCTCTCTCGCCGCATATCGTGGTGGAGGACGTCGGCGATAAGAAAGATGAGAGTCCTTCAGAACCTGCATCTCGGGAGGGGGAGGAGACGATGGACGTCGACTCCGAGAGGGAGGAGATCTCGGGTAACGAAGGAGATGCCAGTATCCCCGACCCCGGGTTCGATGACGTCCCGAATTTAAGCCGTGGGAGCGAGGAGCGAGAAGCCGATGTCACACCTGACAACGCCGAGGTCAGCCAGGAAGCTGAGAACCTAGCGGACCGGCGCACTACATCTGCAGGCGGTGCTACTGCCGAAGGCGATATGTCAGGCGTCGCTTCTTACATGGTCCCGGTTCCTATCGAAGCCGAGAAGGAATGTCGGGCTAAAGAAAACAACGATCCGCCTATCGTTGAGAGGGATTCGCAGCCATCGGAGCCTAGGCTGTCTGAAGAAGAAGCGGCAATGCCTTCGGAGCCTACCGTACCTGAAGAAGGAGCGGCAACGCCATCGGAGCCTGTTGTGGCGGACGACGGGGACGAAACGCCTCTCGGATGGACCCAGGTAATGGCTGACCTCACGCTTGGAGATGGGTTGCTAAACCTACACGGGAACCGAACCCCCGAGGACTTACGATTATTACACGGGGTAAGAACACAACGTAGTCGTGAAGGTTGCCGAGGGAATTAATAGACAAAACCGTCCTTTTAACCTATCGCGATATCCGCCTATGTATGCTATGTTGTTTGCTTCCCCTCGAATCCGTGTCATAGAGACTGCGCCCCTAACGACTATAGATTCTTGGTTTTTGTAGGACGGGTTATCGGAACAATGGAGAGAGCGAACTCTAGCGCAAGTCATCGAGGGCGTGATGGAGAAGAGGGAGTCCATTGTGTATCATCCAGGACTTCTGGAATCGCTCGCGAAACGCGTCCCTGATAACCCACCCCCGTATGAGTGTATGTTGCCCGAGAACCGCCACATCTGCACGTCTCGGATGCCCGACTGGAATAGAGAGCCCACTCTATGCTTCGAGGCTGCAAGTCACTCTCCGGAGCTGGTCGAGCAAAGTTTGGGTCTTATCGTCGAGCTTCTGAAGCACAGGTTTAGTTTTTTTACTCTTATCGTCCGATACTTTCCGATTTGCTTCCTCAAGTATAGTTCATGTTCGATATCTTGTGAACGATAACCCCTTAATACGATATGACTTGTACTGTACAAATGCACGTATCGTTTGCTAACTCACAGTGTCATTTCTGTCCCGCAGACCCCCTGGCAAGAAACTCGATGACATTGTAGACGATATGCTCGTCTTCGGCCCGGACAAGAGGAAAGCTGTGACCATATCGCTCAATCGTGCCGACTGGGGCTGCATTCTCCAGGACCGGCGAGAGCTCGACGGCTCTCTTATGGACTTCCTACTCCGGCATATCGTATACCGCGCTGACCCGGAGGTACGACGGCACTACGCGTTGACTCACAACTGGATGTCCAATTGCATGCAGTCGAAAATCGATGACGCAAGCACATGGGACGAAGTCGTGTATTACATCTATCGTACCGTGCGTACCGTATCTCGACTCGAGGACACACTAGTGGTGCCCTACCAGAACATGGGTCACTGGAGTATATTTGTCGTGGAGGACTCCCAGACGATACAATTCGACACGTTGAATATGCACCGGGACGAGCGAGCGGGCAAGTTCGCGTTTGTGTTGCACATGGCGTGGGCGATGGCGAGGGGTGTTTCGCCAAAGTCGGCCATGTGGAGGAAGTGGCAAGGACGGAAGGTGAAGAGGTTGCCGATTCCAAAGCAAGCGTTGTCGTGGGAGTGCGGTTACGTGTCGTGCTTAGCATTCTGGCAGTACCTCGTCATACGTGGGAGTAGTCCACTGTCCGATCCGGATTTGCTGAAGAACCACAAATGGCAGGACTGGGCGGGGTCAAAAGCGCGACTGTGGTTAGTTCAGGCGTTCTATCTCGAGCTTATTTCCCCGCCCAATGGGTTTTCTAAGCCTACAGTTGATGTCTGGAGTCCTGTACAGGCATATGTTCTCGCCAGCGAGAACATGGAGGGCGATGATGAAACCATGGAGATGAGCCCGGAAACAGGAAGGAGGAATACGACGAGGGCTGCTATCGACTTGGGTATCGAGAAGACGATAGCATTGCAGCTCAAGGGATGTTGTGTGAGGCAGGCTCTCGGCGAAGCACCTAGGGAAGGGGTGAAGAAGCCGGGCACGAAGAGAAAGCCGAAGAAGAAGTAGGCTCAGAGCTTCTTCTTCTTGTATTTTATATGTACGATAGGTTAGGCTCAGACATATCGTCCGACGATAGGTGTGTATACATTCATTTTCCGATCAAATACCGGACGAGTCTGTACTGTATATTCCATAATGTACAAGAATGTGTTGGTAATGAAATGATCGCGAAGATGTCTTTCTATCCTGGCTATCGTTTATCTATGCATTATAATGTGTATTTGTCCTACCAATCCTGTTTGTATCCTGTCGAGGACTATACCTCCCGCGATAAGAACTATAGGAGCGAGAGCAGTATACCTCTTCCGATAAGATGAACATATGTAGGAGAGGACGATGGACCGCAATATGGCAACCCGATAACGCGGTGGCGTTATCGGATCTCTAAATTTAGAATATAGACTACTGGCTATGCTTACTGCGTAAGGTTCTCGGGAGCACGAGCCGAGGAATGTCGGTAACCTCGCGAATCTAAGAAATCGCGCAGTCTTTGAAGCCTCATTCCGAGCCCGTCTCGGTTACAAGGGAGGGAATGAGCAATCTGCTGCAGTGGATGAAGCATGCCGGCATCAATATCTGCCTCGATTCTGGACAATGTCGCATCCATACTTCGTAACCCGGCGTCCAAGTGCCGCGCCAGTATCGGTTGCCGATACGCCTTATCGAGGAGCTTCAAAATGAGTTGGTGCATGCGGTCGAAGTCATCTGACCACACACTTCCCAGTTCTCGTGTTGGCGATGTGTCGAAACATACATCTCGGTCACATGATCTTGAAGGCAAGATATCGTTGGCGTCGATATCGAGAACAGGCCGTAGGATTTCCGATCTCTGGTCGTTGGAGAGCAGGAGATTTGTCATACCTCCTTGGGCCGTGCCGCGTAGAGAGCCGAGGTATCGGGCAATCTTGCCCGAGGCGAGGTCGGGTCTCGTTAACTCGAGTACTTTAACTTGATGCTTGCAGATGTTCCCTTTCTGGGAATACACACACTCGCAGACGCCCCACTCTGTGCAGGGATTGTATACAGCGTACGCAATGTGACCTCGTTTCGAAGACCTAACCAAAGCCGGTCCTCCAATATACATTGGCAATACGACGTTCTCGTTTGGGATCGAATTGGCTTGAATAATGGAGTTTACCATAATCTGCCTCAACTTCTTGTTCTTCACGAACCCGTTCTGTTTACTCCAGTCGGTGTAGTCATATTTCTCAATGACATTCCCAGTGAGCTCATAGATAAGCCAGTCCATCCGTCGGCCGATAAGCTTCCTTTTCGACTGTCGCAAGACGGATTTCATGTTCGAATGGAATGACTCTATCGCAGCTGTGGTATCCTGGCCCGCATGAGGGATCTTTCTGTCTCCCACTACCCACATATGGATTTTCGGCATCCATTCCTTGTCAAAATACTTCCAGTACTCTTTTGCATCTGGAATGCGTGCCTTTGCCTCCATATAGACGTGTTGAACCCACTCTAACAACGTCCAGATCCTCGTAGGAGGTCCTCTCGTAGCAGGGTCATCGCAATCACTTGGTGTCTCAGACATGTACATAAGATCCCCTACAGTACGCAATGCAGCAGCTCTCGTCTCCATGTCTTTCAACTTCGCACAAGCGTTCTTTTGCCAGGCTCGACGCACGTGCCACAAGCATAGGAACAGAAACGACCGAGGCCAAACTTCCCTGCGATAAGTAAAAACACGATAACCCATCAGATAACCCGGCACGATACGAGAAAGCCGGAACGCCGATATGTCGTATCATCCCGACCTGAACCTGACGTACAAAAGGCAAGATATGAAACCAGAGGGGGTATTCTGTGAGTCTCTATAGTTTCTTACCGGAGTGAGTTGATCTCGTTATCGGCGTCGTCGAGTACGAATGCTGTAGGTCTCCATCTTGGGTTGATTTGCTCTAGCTTCTCTTTTAGAGCGTGCATCCAAGGCACTAGATCACTTTGTTTTGATCTCGCGGTGATTATAAAGGCGACGGGCACGCCATTCCTCCAGTCGTCGAACACCATCATCGTGAATAGAGGGTACTGTAAACAATAGGAAATATTAGTACTAGAAGATACGAATCGATGTAGCAGAAGTTCGTAGATAGGATGAGTAGACACATTCAGAGCAAATCGTAAAGGCGCATACCTTCTTGTTGTTTGTAGCGAAGGTCCCGTCTATCGCAATAATGCTATCGTGCCCATAGTTGAGCATCATCCGCAGCTGAAAGGGGGTCTGAATCCCTATCACGAAGGGCACGTTGTCAGAGTTCAAGACCCCTTCTATCTTAGTCCCCGGATCCTGGTAGTAGAATACCATCTCTCGATTCTCTCGTACCCACATTCTAACACTCTCGGCATCATTATGGTGCTTCTGGTAGAGTTCTTGCGCACGGACGCCACAAATGTTCCGAATATCCTCCATGCTCAGGAAACAATCCCGAGAAGGTGTGAGCGTGCCCTCATCGCGTCCTTTGAGTACCAACCTCTGATGCTTTAGTTTAATCGATTCCATAGGAACGAGCTCGTCGTACTGCCGTAGAACCCAATCTCTAACCTCCTCCGATATGCACTTTCGGAATCTGAGTCTCCCCCTTGTGATGTTTACCTTATCGTGAACGATAATGCCCTCTCTATCAACGTGATCTTTGCAGAAGTACCCTATCTCGGCGATAGATGGTAGAAAGTAGTACCTCTTTACATAGAATCTACATTGGCAGCCCACCTTCATAGACCCTCCCTCCTTCGCGTCAGTAGCACGAGGGCCTTTCTGACCACGTCCTGAGTATATCTGTTTTCCTATCCGATTGTATCGTCGTGTTGTGGGTGCCATATCGGGAGTGATATCGTCGATCTTGTCTCTATTGTCTTGGGGACCGTATTGACAACGCCATCTGCAACGACAGCCGAGAACTTTTAGTGATGGATACAGTGCGCAGTAGACGATATGACAGTAACCCTCGTAACAGCAATGACCATCTTACCGTTGAAGCTCGATGGGGCAGTTCCAGCGATAGTGGGTCTTATCTCCCACGTTCGTGGAGTCGAATTTATCCCGCACGAATGTGGTCTCGACGTCCTTTCGGCCTGATTGCTCACCGTTCACGAAATCCATTACTCTATCCCATGGAATGTAGGCGATAAGCTTCGATTGCTTTCCCTCACCGGGGTCATGATCAGGAAGACCATGGAGGTCATCAACAGCGGACTTCGTCTCCCTCTCGGCCTCAATATTCCACCTCAGATCTTTCCAAGTTAGCAAACCAGGTGGAGGCTTATGTAATGCATCACGCATCCTAAGAACCTTGTGACCATGCTTCATGAGGTACCGAGCGTGCGGGCCTTCTCGGATAGCTGTATCTAGATCTTGCACACCCTCCTCACGCACACCAGCAGGCTTCTTTCGACCCTGCCCCCTCCATCCTCTCGCTGCCACCCCGTTATCGGCTCCACTCCGAACTGGTACCTCACTTGCATCCACACCTGGGAAGACCGGCGGCAGGAGATTCAGATCCAGGAACTCCATTCCCGCTGCCTATCGGTGACACTCTACTCTCCCGCGAGCACAACAAATGGCGCCGCAATGAACACGGGCCGGGGAGACGTTGCAAGCCGAGTCCAACATAAATCATCTACATCATATCCGCTCCTCGGATTGCCCGGATGATACTGGCTTATCGGCGGCGGAGGGCGGGTGGATGGGTCCCACCGGTACACGTGGGCGTGGATCCGTTCCTAGGCCGATAGCCGATATGGTGTTATCGGGTCTCGGGGTCTGCGCCGATAGCAGGGGCGGGCAGGCGCTTATCGGGATGGATCGGGCAGGGATCTCGGAAAGGGCGAGAGGCGCTGGAAGGAAAAGACGCGGACAAGGGGGCGGAAAGATGCTTTTGGGGGACAGCCGCGGGAGACGGAAAGAAGACCAAAACAGGGCCTGACAGCCCGAACACGGATTGAACCTAGTGAGCGGGGCAACTGGGTACTGTTGTTCTCCCGTTTCAGTTTAGCTTCAGAATTAGCTTTTCATCAAAGAAATATTTTATTCGTCCCAGTAATTTTCAATCATAATACTGTATAAAAGAAAAAGTAATGATTTTATTCCATGGACCTAGGCATCCAGGTTGCAACCAAGCTACTGTACTGGTATACTGTGAAGAATCATTCTTATTGGTTTCCTTTTGTGGAATAAGTAGGGGTTGACAAAATAGTTTCAATTATTGACTTTGGTTTTGATGAATGATTTCACTTTGTGACTTCGCCTTTCATACACAACTACGTGCATGAAAACACCGAGGGCGAACAAACCCCCTCGTTCCCCCTTGTGGGATGAGGGGGCCACTTGCAGTTCTAAAGGTATCATCCTTTTATAGCCGGCCAGGTGGTCAAACCCAAGCCGGCTGACACACAAACCCTCCTCCCCTCTCGGCATATGCCCTGGCCGGTGCGCTCCTCTTGCCAGCCTATGTACGCCCCGGCTCGTCGTGACACATTTCTCTACAAACACCCGTGACGGATATTGCCTCCTATCTCGTGACACATTTCTTTATGAAATGCCCGTAATGGGTATCGCCTCCTGTGAATGGGAGATAGGAATTGTATGTAGGTACTACAATGGGAGATAGGAACTCTATTTAGGTACACTTGAGGGAGGCATGCAATCTAAGTGACTTTATTTTGCAATATATTGCGGTTTTCACGTATTGGAGTTTTACAATAGTAGTACTTTTTGTCTTTCTTTACCATTTTAGTCAGTCATAAGAGCTTTGGAATTGTTCTACAATGCATGATGTGACACATTGTAAGTGAATTTTGTTGTGAGAAAGTGAGGAAATAGTGATGGATTCCAAGTTAGTGACATGTTATTGGGAATCGAGACATGTATTGTAGACTTGTCACATCCATTAGCTATAACGTTATTAGCGCCTTAATTTACGTCATGACAGGTATTGGTATGTTGTCATAGACTTTTTCTGAGACGTTATATGAGCCCGTTTATAGGACGTGAGGGATATTGCCTTATTTTCTCTACATTTAGTAATGTTTTAGATGTTTATTAAGTCTTCATGGGTATTATATTGTTGCGACATATTAGGTGCTTTTTTTAAGGTCTTAGCAAGTATTGCTTCAATTTTTCCATTACATTATATTGTATTTGGTGTGTTTTAATATCATGAAGGGTATTGGTATTTCTGAATACTTTCTTTCATTCTTCTTAGTGTTGTGATTAGGTCTTGTAGTGCTTAGAAAGGTTTGAAGATGTAAGATTCTTATTTTATTCTTGCTTATTTTTTCCATTCCACGAAATATAGATATCCGGCTTACCACTTGCCATTCTCAAGTGGGACTACAAGGAGGTCCCTCGTGCAAATAAGCCATGGCATTGCAAGGTTGAGAATTGCAACTTGGGTCCGTTGAAGAATCAACAACACTTGAATAATCATCTCCGTCAATGGAGCTCATGACGCAAATACTTGGTCGTCTCTAGAAGATAAACAACTTTGCAACATCAACTCCCGCCATATGAATGCAAGAATTTTAACGAAGTTGTTCAAGAGACAATAGGAGGAGTTTTAGAAAAAAAAACTCCAAACGTGGACGAAGGCGTTATGGGCACGGGTGGAGATGGCGGCCACCGTTGGCCGTAATGCGTAGGAAAAAACTATTATTGTTATATTAATGGGGAAGAAGTATGCCGCTCACCTCATGACAAAGAAGGAAGGGGTTGAAGAATTGGATGCGGCATGCCTTGACGCACTACCGCGCCATCCCGATTTTGTCAACGTCGTTATGGAGTTGAAGTTGGGCCGTGGCGCGGACGAGTTGGAGATTGTGCAATTGAAGGATCTTCACCGCATTTCAACCAAAAGAAGGACTAGAATAAGAATTTGAAGCTCCCAGTCAAGTGGGTGGAATACTTGGTACTTTGGCACTATCAATAGTCTATTCAAGTTCAATTACTTTTATTTCTTATGAAGTTTGTAAACTTGTAATGTTATTAAATCTATTTGTTTATTATGTATTTTATGTTTAAGTATGCTATTGACATAATTTATTTTTGCAATGTAGACACAAAGAGGGGAAGGCAAAATTCATTGAACTCTATTTGGAGGTCAAGAAGAATGTCTCCCACGTGAAGAACATTCTTTGTAGGAACTGCATGAAGACAACATGCTCCGTCTATGCGGATAAGTGCCACTTGGATCTCAAAGAGGAATGTAGTGAACAAGAACAAGAACAAGAAGAACAAGGACATGATAAAGAAGAAGAGTAGAACATAGTAGAGTTTCTACGTTGTATTGTTTGGATTTTTTTGTTATGAGTGTATTCTAATTTGTGTGTTGAATACACATTTGAATATTGTTTTTATTTTGGTGAATGATGTGATGTGAACCATGATGTGATATTCATGGATATTAAACTTATACTCATTGTTCATGTGAAACATGCTTGGATTTAATATCAATACCATCTTAGAAAATTTATGTGTCTTTCATTTTCAATGTGTAAATTGTATACATAGTATCAATGTTAATGACTTCATAATAATATAAAAAGTTTATGCTTTGGCTTTTTTGGGTCCTAACAAGTATTGCTTCATAGGAGGCAATACTCATCACGGGCATTTCATAGAGAAATGTATCACGAGATAGGAGGCAATATCCGTCACGGGTATTTCGTAGAGAAATGTGTCACCATGGGCTGGGGCATACATAGGCGGGCGAGAGGAGCACACGGGCCACGGCATATGCCGGGAGGGGAGGAGGATTTGTGAACTAGTCGGCTGGGGTTTGACCAACTGGCCGGCTGGGAGGGATGATACCTTTAGAGCTGCAATTGGCCCCTTCATCCCACGAGGGGGAATGAGGGGGTCACTTTGCCATGCGCCATGAAAACTACGTGTATATATATAGAATCAAATCAAAATACATGAAAACTACGTGTAAATCTTTAGAACCACATCGAAATAGTTTCAAATATTCCTCTGCATGGAGATTGCATCGTATTAATTCATTTATTTTAACAAAGTAGAAGAAGTTCATTTCAACATTAAACATTGCACATGTACTTTGTCGTTACAATTAAAGCATCTGAGTACAATACAATTTAAGGACCACCATATCAAGCCAGGCCTTGTGAAAAAGCAAATCTAAGAAGGAAAAAAAAAGAATTTGTACCTTCCTTACACTGGAATTCACCTTGCTAACATCATTCTAACACCAAGTGCAAACAGAACCTCAGATAGTAGGGGATTTCCTTAACCCCTAAATTTCTTAGAGTTCCCTTGGAGGACTCTAGAAGGTTTGGGCAGGTTCCTATGGTGTCATTTTGTAACAATTTTCTTTGAATTTTTTTAATATAGATGAAAATTACTAAAAGCTTTGTGTGAGTCCAATTTTTTCCTAAATCCAACATTTGATGAAAAAGTTATAGGGTTTTGGAGTTCAAAAGGGGAGAGCGGGCAGGTCGTGCAACTCCAAATTTTTTTGCTAGGACACTCTATTGAATGTGAGATTTTCAATACTAGCAAATACTATTTTTTCCTTTCAAATTGTCAAAAAAAATCTCTTGTCTTTTGTGAAAAAGCATATATATCCAAGTCAAACATTTTCACACATTATCGCACATTGTCGGGCAAGGTACCAAAAAAAACTTCTTCTTTTTCACATAAAACTTCGAGATCATCATATTTTTTACTTTCTATATTTTCCACAGCATTAAGGTAGAGGCACCCAATTCCGATGGGCCACCCAATTTTGATCAATAGAATATGCATGGCATGGTGCATGAAAATGTCAAATGCTTGAAATGGTGCATGAAGTGACCCAAAACAGATAACTCAAAATCTGAAAACCCCAGTCATTATCGGCATTGGGTCATGATGTGTACAATTTTGGGTTGCTCCACCTCAATGGAGCTCTCATTGGTGGCATTGCCTCGAAAGTCAAACAAGACCAATTGGTATTGGGTACCCTCCATGAATTGGTTATCCATGGCATATCTTCTCTTTTACTCACTCTCACTTATTGGTATTGGCTGAAGGAGGGCACCAAATCTCACCTATGCTAGAGTTTGATTATGAGCTCTGGTGGTTTTTGGGCTTTTAAATTCTATATCAATTCCAAATCTTTGTAATTAAATTTGAAAAAACATTTGATGAGTTTCATTCCTAATTCCGCATCTTTCTACATAAATGTTTTTGACATACAATGTCATTTGAGTCCTGAACTAGCTTAAGTGATCGGAATTGGGTGCCTCTACCTTATGTGGTGTAAACGTTCTTATTGACCATTTGGATTCTCATTCTAAAACACACTAAGTTCACAAAAAAATATATCACAAATTGACATTATTTTGAACCTCCACTCCTTGCACAATTTATTTGAATATGCTACGCCCTTCTTCTACCTCTAAAAATCAGAGTACAGGGAAGCAAAATCATGCTTATCATGATGGAAATGGATTTAGACCTTGAGTAGTGCAAAAATTTGACATTAAGTGAAGTCAAAGTCTACTGATCCACGAAATGCAGGGAAGAAAATGGACCCTTTTCTCTACTTCAAACACTATAATATTATAGTCCGTGCGGTCAAACTTTATGAATTTTTTTTTGTCTAAGTTACTTAGTAAGTGTTAATTGAGATCCTACCGTTAAAACTAGAACTAAAAGTGTTTTGTGTTGTCCTTACTCATTGCAGTAAAACAAGCAATTTTGAAGTGTTTTTGGTGTGAAATTGTCAAGGAAATTTAGGGGTTAAACCATGTAAATGGATGGTACAGGAAGGAGGGTGTGGAAAAAATTTAGCCCCTAATTTTATGTTGGAGGGGGCCCAATTTAGAACAAGGTAGGCTCTCCTTGAGGTTATTTAGAGCCGCATGCTCCAAATTTGACAAAAGCAATTCCAAAAAAAGCTTCCAAACCTCCAAAATGAAAAAAATCAGAAAAAAATACCTACCTTGGCCGACCCTCCCATGACATCTATCTACATGAAATAAAGAGGTCCTATTATAGGGCTCCATGTACTTTTTAAGGGCATGGTGGAATGACCTCCTCGTTGTCCTCTCGAAGGGCTGGACAGAGATGGTGGAGTCATCCCCTCCCAGTTCCCTTGCCCATTCCTACAATCCCATTCAAGCCCGAAGTATTGAAATTTACCAATAAATAATAACTTCCTAATCCAAAACCTAAAATTTTGATCCATTAAACCTAAACCCTGAACCCGAAAACTGGTCGTTCGGAGAACGGGGAGGGGATAAGCTCCCTTCCATCTCCGTCCATCTCTTTTCAGAGGCTGAAAGGAGGCATTACAAGCAAAAAAATAAAAATAAAAATGCAGCCCCATCAATCCATTCGGAATTCTCTCCAGGAATCTTAGTCGCTTTGAAGCTACCTTATCGGGAGACGCTTGCCAAACATAGAGGTGGGTGAAGATACCGTGTGAGAAGTCACCCCCCCCAAGTTTAGTGAGAAGTGCAATCTATCTATATTATCCTATGAAATGAGCCCCTCATTAAATGTCGAGGATCATTTTGTTTGGCCTTGAATGACTTTCCACCCACATGTTAATCATAGGCAGGTCACCCAAGAATCACATTCCAGGCGTCCATTGGCCCCCATTTGGCTTTCCAGGCGGGTACTTTTGAAGGCTTATCTTTCATGTTTGTAGGGGGATAAGCGAATTCCAGTCCACCAAGCGTGATTTGCAGCCACTTAATTGTGTTTCTTGTGGCGAGATTCCTGCACTGGCATTCAATTCCTAGAAGAGTGAACCCCACTTCACACCATCAATCACAGAATGAAAGAAGCAGGTTTTTTAGTGTCAGTGCAGGAAGCGTTTTTCTTCCAGAATGTGCTTCCAAGACTGTCTCAGGCAGCTGGTTCAATTCTCTCACCAAAAACCTGACTTTGCCTCCGTCCATCAACTAACTGCATCAGGTTCTTAGGGTCTATTCGCTCCTGGAGGTACATGGGGTGTTAAGGCGGTGTTAGGAAAATGTGGTTTCGCACCATAAATGGTGTTAGTTGTAGAACTCACATGGCTAGGATGAAAATATGAGCTGGATAGTGGAGGTAGAGGAAAGGTAAGGTGGGGGTTTGGATTTAGTGGAGGGGATATATGTGTTTTTCAAATCTTCGTAAAATGAACATTCTGTAGAACAAAATCTACCAATCATCGCAAGTAGGTGAGAGGTACCAATTTCAGCCTTGAAGGTCACCTTAAGATATTTGCCAACACTGTAGCAACTTAAAGTGTCAAGTATGGGTTTTGTTTTTAGTGCATGATGCATGGATAAACAATTCCCACAATTTTAGATCCATCCCCGAATCTCCTCTTCAATGTGTTGGAAGGAAATAGCAAATAGTGGTTGGAGTGCGAATGCCTTCATTCCTACCACCCCTCACAACAATGGATGGAAACTACTCAAACCAATTCTCAGTTAACTAGTATGAATAGGTCTACATGTTTCGAGATAAAATGAAAATAGGAACCGCCAATGGCAGGTACATACCTCCAAGTGCGAATAGACCCTTAGGCTCTCATTTTAAACTATACTACAGATTGCATTTACTCTAGTATACATTAAATACAATCCCATACACTAATTGCAAACTACGCAATTAGTGTAGTGACGGAATTATACACTAAATGCCAACTACTACACTATTTTTCAATTTTAGTAAAGATTGCAGAATCATTTTTTCACTTGTGCACATTTAGTGTATCAATAGTAGAAGAAGTAAAAGAAAAAGGTCTAGAAGTTGAGAGCAGTCAAAGTATCTTATTACAATCTTCTAAAGATTTTAAACTCAGTCATATAATATCAGAATAGGACATATGAGGTGTTTTCTTTGACATATACAGCTCATATGCCCAATTCGGATATTGTATGACTGAGTTATGGCCATTTGAAAGGTTCCAATGAGGAGAAGCATGGAGTACCACTAATAAAAAAAATTAGAGTTTAAGCTTTCTAATTTGTCCTCAAATGAAGAAGAAGAAGAAGAGCACCAATCTTCAAAGGAGACCGGCATGAATAAAGTGTGTGTTCGTTCCACCACTAAAGCGATGCCTACATCCTCAAATGACATAAATGGTAGCTTACACAAATTGTCAACTTATTTACAAATAGTATACCAGGGTAAGTACACTATTTTAAACACTATAATCTAACCTATCAACCGTTGGATGTTGTGCAAAGTTTTTTTCAAAGTTTAGATCATGGTTTGAGTTCAATTTTGCAAGGTTGGGTACTAAAATTGGGCATTCTATTTCCATTAAGAAAAAAAATCAACACATTTCTTGGTTTTGGAGAAACATGACTTGGGCGCTAAAGGGTTAGGGCATCATCAATGCACACACACAATATCCACCCAGAACCGCAACATTCAATTGGGTGTAGCGAGCACAAGCATAATTTGGGGAAGGATGGAGGGAACAATGCCTCAACGCAGCACAACCATGTACAAGCACTCCACACCTTGAATAGCTGCTTCACCTCCAACGTGGCAGCCAGACCACACGGCAAGAAACGGAGTCAATGCCTAAAGTTTTGGCTCTTTTGTTCTTAGAGAGATGTTCAGGGCTCTGAAAGGATGGCAAATGCAGGGCGTGGGAGGCCAAACTTAGAGCACCGCCACCCGTACCCGGCACCGGTTGATGCCAGGGCGGAGGTTCGGAGGAACGGCCCACCGCGCCGCAGTCTTCATCGAGGAGCGTCGCCGAGCGGCCTCCCAGCCCGTCTTCGTGCACTCCGCTAGTGGGAGCGCAACGGGCGGAGCTGCAAGCCCGGTCTTCTACGATTGGGCAGAATTGACCTCATTGATGGCGTCTTAATGGCGTATTTCACTCATAAGCTTGCAAATTACATTCACTGCAGCGGATTTATGGTAAATTTCGACCATATTTTGGTAATTTTTGAGCGCTGCTTTGTGGGTGTTGAAGAGCGCCGCTTCTTGTGTGTAGTTCTAGTCCTGCGGATTTACCCAGTGTGGCTCAGCTGCCACCGGGCAGCGGTGGGCGACGCAAAAGGTCATTAATGACCTCCGGTGCAATTTGCACCGGGTTTTGGCTACCCGGGGTTGCGTCCCGGTGGCAATACTCTTAGAGCATCCCCGCCGGTGCTCAAACCCGGTGGGCATTCAATGCATTTGCATTGAATAGTGGCGGGGCCCAGCCACCGGGTGGCGTGCCAGCCTTCTTCCACACACTCCACTGATGTTTGAGCAACGGGCCCAGTGGTTGTAGCCCGGTGTCCACTGATTGGTTGCATTCATTGCAAACATTCTATATTCTCGCATCTTGGGTGGTGCAGCCTACAGGATTCTTCTTGGCATACGGCTCAACTGTGAGCTGGTGGGGCTTCCTCTTGAGTTCTCACCCTGCGTATCAGAAATAACTCCACACCACTGCAGCAGGGAGCGGGTAGGGGTGGGATGCTCTTAGCAAGCTCTGAAAGGGTGGTTCCAGATTCTGGTGTTGGGAGGAAATGGATTCAATGCAAGGTGGCCGTGCTACAGCGCATCTCCGGGCCGACCAAGTCGCAGAAGGCGAGTTGTCAAAGAAGGGGAGAGACCAAGCTGTAGTGATGCATCTAGAGAGGGAGCACTTGAAAGCAAGCCTACAAACACGCAGGATAGATAGACCCTGTGCAACGCACTACAGTATTAGGAATTCTACCTTGTACAACGCATCACCTAAACATAGTGTAGATATACTTTGGACGGCATTTATTGTTCTCGCTGTGAAGGAATGGCAGGGTCAGTTCTCGTGGCGGCGTTTCAGGAAGCCCACGTGAGAGTGCCGAGCGGACTCGATGGAGAGGCGCAAGTCAACTTGTGAAGATGGGGTTCACCGGTGCCATTGGTGGGATGTTGGGGCACTCGATGGAGCAAGGCTTGTCTGCACCTAACAGACACGCCGTTCATTCAATGTGCCTACCGCACCAACACACCTGCTACCTCGTCACTGTTCTCTCCGCATCGGATGTTCTCCTCCTTCACGTCCCCGATGGAAAGTGTTTCGTTCGTTTTTCCGCTTTGCAAAGGCCACTGGTTGCTGTCTCTGGTACTCCCCGCACAGCTCAGAGAAAGCTGGCCTCGGTGAATTGTGTGATTGGACGACCGCAGCGATTCTTAATCTGCCTCAAATTACTTGGAAAGCTACACCTTTCACTGTATACAGTCTAGAATATTTCGATATGCCTGCACCAATTCCAGTAAACGCTAATTACAATGGTCCAATCAATGTAGAAATCACATCAAATCATGTACCTTGGAAAATAGTTTGGGATGTTTTGAAACTATTGATACAAAACTAATGTGGTTTGATGGAGAGGCAGCGGTGAGTGCACTGGTGGTGAGGTGGCAGTGAGTGATGGTGAGGTAGCAATGAGCGGTGGGGAGTGGAAGATATTTGATAGTGAGCGGTGGTGAGGTGGCAGTGAGTGGCGGAGAGTTGAAGATACATGGCCGTGAGTGGCAATGAGGTGGGAGTGAGCGGCTTGACACACGTTGAAATGTGTCCACATTAACCCCTAAAGGACCAGAGTCTCCTTTGGGGGGATTTTAGATTTTGGGCAGGTTCCTAAAATTCGTAAAAAAATCCATTTTCTCTGAATTTTTTTGTTCTAGATTGCCTCTAATAAGAGCTTCGTGGACATATTTTTATTTTATTTTTTGGATTTGTGGTTTGAAAGTTAGTACCACTTAAAGCCAAAAGTGTGGACACCGGACACCTCCAAAAATTTTGACAAAAGTTTCTATTGACATTGAGACTTTTCACACATATAAAGAATATTTCCTTTTATGGAAATTTTCAAAAAAAAATCTTGTCTTTAGTGTAAAAAGGCATTTTATTCCAAGTCAAACATTTTCACACATTGTCGGGCAACGGGGGAAAAAAACTTCACCTTTTCTACATAAAACCTAGAGATCTTCATATTTTTCACTTTTTATTTTATCAAAAACAAAATGTGCTGAAAACCTTCTTGTTGACCATTTGGATTATCATTTGAATACTTACGTAGTTCACAAAAAAATAAAACGTGAAATGGCAATTTTTGAACCTCCACTCCTTGCACACTTGTTTTGAATGTGCGGCACCCCTTTTTTACCTCTAAAAATTGGCGTGCTCGGAAATAACATCATGCTTAAGACAATGGTAAAAGATTTAGACCTTGTACAATGCAAAAATTTGATACAAAGTGAAGTCAAAGAGTCTGCTGATCTACTCAACGTAGGGAAGAAAATGAACCATTGTTTTGACTTTAAACACTAAAATCTATCAATCCGTGCGGTGGATTGCAACCAAAATTTAACGGCATGTTTATATAGAATTCTATTTTAAGATCTTATGGTTGAAAATCCAAAATTAGCTTTAAAATGTGATTTTCATGTTTCTTTTTGGCAGTGGCATTTTTGGACTGGTTTTAGAGCGAAAGTGGTCGTGGTCCTTTAGGGGTTAATTCTATTCCAAAACCAAAATTGACGCGGTCCATATGATTTTTCACCCACATTACCAATGCGTTCATACTATATACAATGAACATTGTATAGTGGCCTCCAATATGTCTTGCAACCCCATCTTGCAACCCCATCTGTAACATGGAGGCAAATACTTCAGTGTCAAAGCATAATTTTGGCATGATACATGTCATGTTTGATGGAGGTTTTTTGGCACATGGCAAGTTGAGCCATGTAGCTTGATGTGAGTCGTTACAATTTTAATAAATATTTGTCTTAATGACACGTGGCTCATTTAGAAGTTAGTATCCTAAGATTACAAGTTTGGTGTTGTACTTGAGAATCTCATTGAAAGACATTTGAGCTCTCGGGTTGATAGGATAGATGTAAGTGCTTGCATCCCTCTAGTGATTTTTATTTTCAGACACAGCCTAGAAGTTTTGTGAGAAAAAAATTGCTATTTGTCTTGGATTTTGTGTATGTGATATACCGAGAAATTCTGCAAACAGACTTTGTAAGGTTTCAAGTAGTCTCAATTCACTTTGCACCATGACAAGAAGTGTTGTACCAAATGATGTGCAAAATATGATAGTTGGTATGAGAAAAGCTGGCTTGACATCGAACAAATTTGGAGACATTGTAGGAAGACCCAAATCAACAATTTCAAAAGTTTTGAATAGATACAATGAATGTGGCTCTATCAAACTAGCAAAGAAGCCTTTTAGGCCACATAAATTGAGTGATTAGGGTAGGAGAAGGCTCATGAGAGATATTAGTAACAACCATCGTGCTCCTCTTGCAAAACTTTGTGAGAATATTACACCTCACATAGGCATGGTGACTTTATGAAAAAATGATTCCTAAGCTTGGTGTTAATAGTTGCATTACAGTGAAGAAGCCGTTTCTGAGTGATATGCATAAGGCCAAGAGGTTGGCCTTTGCAAAACAACATTTGTTTTGGACGGTCAAAGATTGGAACAATGTGATTTGGATAGATGAGTCATCATTTGAGGTTGGAAAACAATCACGTCAAACTTCTGTATGGCGGAGAGTTTACAAATGCTACAATTGAGATTGCTTAGCACCTACATTCAAGTCTGGAAGGACTTCAATTATGGTATGGGGTGCTTTCACTTGCTCTACTAAGTCTTATTTAGTGTTGCTTCATCATAACAAACGCAGTGCTGCAGACTTTGTAGAGACACTGTATGAGGGAACATTAGAGCATTAGTATTGGCACCATGAGCTCCATGAGCACCTCACTTTTGTAGAAGATGGTGCACCAGTACATCGTAGCAATGCACAAAAGCTTTGGAGGGAACAACTTGGACTAACAAAGCTTGAATGGCCGCCAAATTCTCTTGACCTCAATCGTATTGAGAATATATGAAAACAAGTAAAAGATCAAAACGAATATTTAACTAAATGTGGACAAATCGATCAATTATGGACCAAAAAAAAACTTAGACTCGGATTTCATTTCCTATATCATACAAAAAAACAAGAAAATATGGGCTAAATCCTAAGGATATACATTGGAAATTGCGTTCCACCAAACATTGCTCCTCACAAAACTATCTGACAACACCATATCATTATGAAGTCTCTTCAAAACCAATAGAATCCTTAAATTTAACCGTTGGCCGTTAATCCACAAAATCCAAAGATTCTCCAAAAACCTACAGATTCTCCGAAGATCCTAAATATTCTCCCAGACCCTAAATATTCTCCTTAAACCCTAAAGAATCTTCATATGCCCTAAGGATTCTCGAAGACAAAATTAAAGGTCGGGGGCCAGCCGACAAAGAATGAGGAGGAGTCAGAATCACCAAATAAATTTATAGAAGAAATCTCATAATAAAAAAAGGTGATAAAAAAAACTCCAATGATCAAACAATTTATTCAATAAGGGGATAAAAAATAAGGTGATTGTTTGGAAATTGAACCAAAAATATGCAGCCATGAGAGGTGGTCAACATGAAAACGAAGAACGTGATCTGTCCTTCCAGTACAGACGTCGGCCGGCAGCCGACGGACCATAGAGAGTTTAGTGGATTTCAAACAGAGAAGGCTCCCCGTAGGCAGTTCCCAATAGTAGCAGGACATGGCAGAATGATCTTCTGAAAAATTAAGGAAACACTAGAGTAAAGGCCCGAGTAAGTAGGGCAAACAAATGATCTCCAAACTCGAAATAAAAAGTGGTTGTCGGATGGCAGCCGATAAGAAGAACTTCAATGAATAAGAATGAAATCCTGTCAACAGAGTATTGTGTATAAAACATCCATCAAAAAAGTCTGGCAAAGTGGATAAAGAAATACAGGTGATCGTACTGAAGTTAGAAACAAAGATGAGGATGTGGGTTTCATAAAAAGATGACTGCCGATTGGCAGCACATATAAATATAGAACTTCCAAAAATGTCCTTCAAGAGAATACAATGATAAAAAATTTACTGTAGAAGTAAACACACGGATAGAAGATAGAAGACAACACACGGACAAAAGACTGTTGACCTCATATGACACACAAGATTCTACCAAGCACAACATCAAAACAGAAAGGTAAAAATGGTGCTTGAATTAAAAGAAGTACATTGAGGATGAGATCCGAATAGAGCATGATATTTTATTAAAAAGAAGGTTACATTTGGAGGTGCTCCATAGATGGCAGCAGTCTGGAAAATCGATTAGAGAAAAGCAACTGCAGGGGACTATTAACAAGCTGAACTATACTTAACATCTACCAGTTCTTGCTCCATGCACGAGCGTACATATCGAAGTCCACGTCCGAACCGGTGTTGCATCCGGTTTCAAACGGAGTACCCATAAAGCCTAAAAATGAATCGGTGTCAACATGTCCGGTAGCCCACAAGTCCACCTCGTCCGATCCATTACAATAGCGGTCTTCTTCATCAGAGCATCCCAATTGAGCATCGACGTGGAGACCGCCATCGTCGTCGGACTTATCATCGTCATCGGACTCGTCATCGTCAAATACATCTTCTTCGTTCCAATTCTCTTCATGAACGTCACTCGATGGAATAGTGCTATCCACATAGTTTTCAGACACTACACTTTTCTGAGATTCTGCCTCCCTGGCAACTCTGGCAACTCTGGCCTCATTTGCGTCCCTCTCTTCCCTTTCATCTCTCGCTCTCCTAACTAGGGCCATACTCCGAGTCTCAACCATGTCGTCGGCTGGAAGCAGAATCACACTAAGAAAAGGAGGAAACGAGCGTAGACAAAACACTCCAATCTGTAGCAAGAAAAATTCAAGATACACAAAATCAAGTGAACACAATGAGATACTGCACATACAGTGAATCCGTGAATTTATAATTCACTTGCCGCAAATTTCGCTTCAACAATAATTACTGATGTATAACTAGCCATCTACTCACCATTATGATATGGAGCAACACACGTGCAGCAGATTTCAATCCTTCCTTCACACGCACAAAGACTTCGACCACAAAAACTGGATCGAACTGCATACGCAAAATACAGAGGCTGTTGGCTGGCAACCGACTAGAAAAACACCAACTATTCAGATTGAAATCCCGTCAGATGAGTTACTTGAAAAAAGTATCAATCGCCAAAGTACGGCAGATACTACTGTTCCACGCAGCATTCAAATTAATAAATGGTGAACATATTACATTGTAGTGAACATCAATCCGCCGGCTGGCAACCGACAAGAAAAGCAATCAATCGCCATTGCCATGCATAGCGATGCCACATGCCTCCAAACAAGCCATTGCAGCGCTCGCTGCTTCAGGCGGGATACGGTGGGTCTTTGGCGGCCCACGCTTATTATGAGACGGGTAGCAATGCGAGAAGAGAACGATACTCCAGTTCTGAACATCTGGATCTCGTTGTTCCCGTTCCCAATGACTATTCCAATATTCATTTCCGATGATCTTCTTAGAATCTTTCTTAGTCGTGAGTGGAACCCACCATTCGACCTTAAAGTTCCCATAGGAATCCCCAGGAGTGTGGATAACGCACTCCAGTACCCGGCCCATCCACACAAGAAGGTAATCGCTAGTGCAGGGTCGGCAAAGAACAAAATCACCAAGAAGAACATCACAAAACGGATTGAAGGACAATTTCGGACGGTTTATCTCTGGGCCGCAGTAAGGATAAGGGTCAGGTTCATCTTCTGGTGTGACATCCGAGCTCAAATTAATTGCATCGGGCAGTGACGTTGCGCGAGCATGATCACGCATCCAGTCCGATTTTGGCCAGAGTCATTCACGCAGACAGGCGGGATTAGGAGGGAGAAGACCAAAAATAAGCTGTAAAAGACGCTCCCAATATGCAATGTAAGGTGCCATATCCTCGGCATATCTTTTGTCTCGAGCCATGCTTGTCCTCCAGAACTCAATATACTTTGCAATACCGTTCTTGATAAAGGACTATTTCTCGTTGTTTCTAGTGGCCCTTGCAACCTCCTTCTCCTTGTTACGCTTTGATTTGTTGACATGAACGTCACCGCAAAGCGGCTTCAAGGATACTGGTTTTGGATTACCGATCGGAAGGTTAGGATTCACGAATTTATCCGCCGTCCACATCTTCACAGGCTTATCTGATTGCAAAATACAAAAAAATGAGACAAATACAAGAAAGCGATGAATACGAAGGAAAGAAGGACAAAAGAAGCACAAAGGTCAAATCTATCGGCTGGCAGCCGACGGATAAGTAACAAGAGAATCGGCCGAAAATGATAGCAAACAGAATATTGACAAAAAATAAATGAGCCTCATCCGGTGGGAGCCATGATGAATCCGTTGCACTTCTCTTGTATCTCATGACCGGCCATCCTCCATCTTCACCTTCCTCTTCAACGTAAAATTTAAAAAGGTGCATCTCACTGAGATCGACAAGCTTATTCTTGTCGTCGTGATGGTAATTAGCAATGTAACTTTTGAAATCAACAACCTCTTGAACAAGTTCAAAAATAAAGGCTACTGTCTTCTGAGAGTCCATGAAAGATTTCATGAGGTCAGCTAAGCAGTAGGTGTTTTTCCGTTTGATGAATTTTGAAAGGTAACTAAAATGCTCGTCAATGTCCTTATGAGTGTGGCCGACAATTAAGAATCCCACACTCACTTCCTTAAAAATTCGTCTGGCTGTGAGAAGCGAACAGAAGGCCATGACAAACCTGTTTTTGTTATCCTTTGTAGAGTTATCAAGTTGGAGATACAGCTTCCGAGGAAGCTTAACTTCCGGTTGAGCGAGCGAAGCAACTAGGAGGGGATCGCCCCTAGATTCTGGCATTGACGAACTACATTTGGATTTACCACGGAGTAGAGCTTCAAAGAACGGATTCTGAGGTGGATATGTAAAAATTTGTTTAGACTCTCGCACAGGGCGGCGCTCTAAAGCCCGAAGAACACAGCAGATAGATGAGATTGTGAAATTGGAGTCCCGAGGCCATAAGGACGTCGAGTAATGTGCATACGCACCGTCTCCGTGACCATGAGTAAGCATGCCAGTACATGAAATAGGAATCTGTCCAAGATCCGCGGTCGCCTTCGTAATCCGCTGCATTCTTGGAATGGCCGTTTTAGAAGTGTCCATCTTGTCGTGAATAATGCAGAGAAACTCATACGGGTAATTAATGGACTGAGATGTCCATCCAGAGTACACATTATGGCAAGCACTTTGGTAGTTAAGATGTCTTGCTCGATCATCATACACTGCCTGCCATTCGTCAAACCCGCTAGGATATTTGGCAAGAAATTCAACCAGATAGTCACACTCGGTACATCTCGAAAAGTTGCTACCAATAGTCTTTACCTCAACGTTCCGAAAAAACTTCCTTTTCAATCGACTAACAACAAATTGCGAAATCGGCTTGACAGAGCATTCAAAGTTCACCTGGAATCGACAGAGAAAGCAATCAAGACTATTGATGTAGAATTAGAGAGATGCAAAAATAGACAAGCATCGGCTGCCAGCCAACAGAATGGGTTACATGAGCAAGTCACATGTGCAAGTAGGAAGAATGTTGAACCTTACTAGGTTGGACATGTCACGGAGATGATTCCAGTTCATCGCAACAGGTAGAACCATCAGAGATGCAACCTTCTTGTTGTCGATGATTCGAAACTCATTTGGCATGTGGTCTGCATTATCGTTGATGATTCTAGAAATGGTCCCACATGCCTGAACAGTCTGGCAGATTATACAAGTGTCCGCCCAAAGAAGTATCTGATAGCATCGTCTCGAACAACACTTTTTCAAACTAACAAGCTGACAAACAACTTTGGACTGGAGGCGTCGAAACTTGGTAAGAGAAACAATGCTCTTCTGCTTAAGCTTTCATTTCATACCTCTGTATGGATCCTTGGCCACCCCCTTGAGCCCATCATCTTTACATGTGGCTTGATTGTGCTCAGAACAGTAGATAAGGCACTCAGACAGTAGTGGACCACTTTCCAGGCGCGTGTGCGGAATCTTCCAGCGCAGCGTGGTCATCTGAAGATCCTCATGCTCAGAAACAAAGAGTACGCCCACGTCAATGTCACCCAATATGTCCGCATCAGATGCCTCCTACGGAAGGCAAACTTGAATCATCGCCCACCCAACTAATGCAAAGTTATTGTCGAGCAAATGGCAGTTGTTCCTCCATTGTGGTCGATCCGGATACTGAAATTGATCTTATTTGACCCCTGAAGGAAAGGTTGCTTCAATTGGTGGTTGGTTAGTCGAGCGTCGGCTGCCAACCGACGAAACGACCTCATATCCTTCTCGGCTTGCTTCGGAGTCGCTGCCTGAACCCCCATCAAATCCCGTGGACACTGGAAAAGTGCTGTCAGCATAGATCTTGTCGCCGCGGTCGTCGTCATCCAAAGCGCCTAACAACTCACTCACTGGAGATTCATCAGTTGAGGCATATCCAGTGTTGTCACCGACCCGTATGGGGCGAACTCGATAGCCACTCCAGAGAACAAGGTTACCCACCGTGTCACCAAGCGTGCTCACCTGAAGGAGTTCGCAGTATGCGGTATGAGTGAGGAACTTGACATTTATTGTCTGGACTCGGACAACCAGAAAGAAGCTGTGAGGAATTAGGAACCCTTCCCACGATCCCTTTGGTGAGCACTCGTTGATAACTCCTACGCCTGCACAACAGTTTTGACCCATGACATCAACAAGGAGGGCAACCTCCATGCCGTCACGAAGGTTCAGAAACGACAGAACTGGTTTGATATCCTCAACGGGCTGCAATGTGAATTCTGTTGGATCCTCAGTGAGTTTGTCGATGACAGCGAATGGCCAAAGGTCAGCCGCCTCCCAATCCATTGACCGACCACAACATTCGCGAAGCATAGTTAAACCATCAGTTGAGAACGGAATAGGCATTTCCATCGAATCGGAAACTTCGATCACCTTGACACAAATAATCCATGGATCCGACAGAATGAATTTTTGAACGATTGCGCGACGAGCAAAGTAGAGGCCCGAGTGAGTTAGGGCGACTTGAACACCTTTACCGGGCTTCCATTGACCTGATTTTCCGTTCTTCATGAATAATAAAATGGGTCCGCAATTTATGTTCCAGAATGCCAACTTGGCTTTGTCGGCTGGGAGCTGACAAAATTTGTGGATAAAATGGACCAATGGATCACGCATCCAGCTCAAGAATGGCTCACAAATAGGATGAAGGCAAATGCATGCGTCAATGAGTCAAAATCGATGCTTTAGGTTTTTGGATTAGGGTTCAAGATTAGGGTTTAGGGTTTAGGGTGAACTTCTAATGGATTTCAGTGCTTTTGCATGAGACTTGGAAAATCGAGAATCGGAAAGAGCATGTTCGTGATTACATGGAATGCAGAAACAAACTGGGAAGGAGCATTTTTGTGCACAGATTCGGTTGCCAGTGTTTAGGGTATCAAGACTTTAGGTATTCAGGTGATCAACGCAGATACAACAGTAAAGTGAAGCAACAAGGTCGAGTTACACGGAATCAATATACGACTCAAAATCTGGAAAGATATAGGACAATCCAGGGATTGAGCAGATATCTTGCGAGAGTAGTTCAACTTGGGAAATACCTGGACACCCTAATGGATTTCACACTGATGAAGTACAATTTTACTTGACATGGAATCTGAGGTCTAATCGGATAAAGCATTGAACACAATTGCACCATAAATGATCGCCTAGACCATAAATGAACGCCTACTTTCGGAAAGTGCTTGTCAACGTGCAACACGAAGAATGTTGGAATGCTAAAAAGAGCCAGTGCAGAACAGTGAGATGCGGACGATCTAAGCTGAGACAAAAACTATGCGACAGAAAAGGGTGTGGGGGCAGGTGCATTAAAGAGAAGCAGAAGAGAAATGACAGAGAACTCGCAGTAGATGCGATGATATCCCTCTCTCAGCTGAACAATGTGCGCGGTAGTCGATTTTGAAATTTCGCGCCAGATTCACCTTTGTGGATTCGCGCCCAGAAATTCGTGCACGTTCTTCCTTGGACTTCAAATTCAAATTCGAACGGAATCGAATGTGAAACTTCAATACAAAATTCGAAAAGATTTTCCAGAGAATCAAAAATAAAATAAAAATGACGAGGATGAATGAGTCGAAATTGAAAGCCTAGAATCAGTCAAGATTATGAGCCAAACCAAAAAGCAATTACAAAAAAGAAATAAATATATAAAAGAGATATTTAAAAAAATCTAAATTAGAATATTAAAAAGAAAGTTACATCAGAACACAAAAATGATAAGTAAATTTGAATATTTAAAAAAAAATGATTTTAAATTAAATTGAAAATGCCAATTGGAAATCCTGCTGGTTGGATGTAAACTATCAGTCTACCGAGACTATCAGACAATCAAACTACTGTAGTCTCAGTAGTCTGATTGTCTGATAAACCGGGTCATTTGCAATCTGCTCTTCCTGGTTTAGTTGAGCAGCTTCAGAATTAGGTTGTAAAGTTTTTCCTAGTTTAGAACTGAATCCGTTCGCGGCCAGCCGATGTAGTGTTTCCGGTAGTTGAAGAAAAGAGTGGAGGAGCACCCAACAGGGAGAACGAGGCGGAGGAGCTCCAGTGCTAGAGTTTAAGCCACCAACCGACGGGTTTTTTCCAGCAGCCGACAAAATGTCTTCAGTCGATAGGTATGTTTCTCTTTCACTGTCGGCTGCTAGCCAACGACAAGCTGTATATGTTGTTGATTTTTCCTTTTGTTAATTCCATCGAATGTCATATTGTAAGATATTGTAGCAACTATGCACTTCCGTCAGCTGCCAGTTGATGGTATTCTTCAGTGTCGGCTACCAGCCAACGGAAATCTCTTGAGTCGGCTGCCAGCGGATGACGTACTACAAAGACGCGGCTCACGAACAACGCTCGTTGACTTGTTGCGCAGGTTGAGTAAGCTGAAGTGGTTGTTTGGGCAATGTATTAGTGAGGACGAGGCGGTCTGGCTCGATAATCACGTACCGAAAGCCACATTTGAGGCTCGTCTTGAATTAACAGAATGGGGCATTACTTGGAGGCTGGGGGAGGTGACTGAAATGTGAATTAACGGGAAGCACATGGGCAAGAGTTTTCTTAGTGGAAACCTGGTCGCCGTGATGGATATTATGGGAGATCCTGAGGACGACGACTGCATTCGACTCTTACTGAAGGTGAAGGTTCGAGTGGCCGACGAAGACCCGGAGTCTTATGCTGTAAGAATCCGTTGGGCCCTCTCCTCACAAGAGCTATGCACGTCGGCACAGGAGGTGGGCATGCAATTTACAGAGGTGTACCCAAAGAGCCGCGCAGAATTGGTGGACTGCTTTATGGAGGCAAAGGACTAGAGAGTGGAGCTCAATGGCGGAACTGATGGGCGTGGCAAACGTAAAGCTACAAAGAAGCCAAGGGCCTCCAAAAAGGCTAGCAGTTCAGCATTGACTGTTGTTGCTGGAGCACCTGATACGGAGGTGTCGCCACCGAAGGCTCCAAAGAAGCGGGCATCTAAGAAGACTGCAAAGGTGAAGACAGTGGCCGAAGCACTGGTATGTCTGAACAACCTCTCATCCAGTACCAATTGGCAATAGTTAAGGAGGTCGAGGAGATGTACAACACGATCGAGAAAGGATTGGGGCGTTGTTATCCATTTGGGCAGCAGGTTCTGCTAGATAAGATTCACTCGTCTATGATCCACCTTGCGCCCCATGGAATGGTTTACCGTGAACTCGTCAAAAGGAGCCTCGACCAACTCTGGGTCATCTACAGAGCCGTTGGTCCTTGGCGGGCAACGGTACTGCCACTATACTGCGTTCCTCTGCGTGCTCCACCAAGTTCTGCTCAAGATGGCAATGAGTTAAAGGATATGGAACTTCTTCGCAAAAGCATGCCCAAAATGATGGAGGACCAAGTTCATTTTGCCGGTCAGACCTACAGGTGGTATGACAAACCAAATTGTCATTAGTTCATCATTGGTGGGCAGCACACATACTTTGTGTGTAAGGAGCTCGGGGAGATGGAGGACCCCCAATCTTCGAGAGCAAAGTATTTCATGGAGTGGGAGATAATCGTACTCTGGTCGAATACTTAAGACGACCTGGTGAAAATTTCAAACCTCCTGAACGTTGATGTTACTGAGAAGAAAACGGAAGAGACCTATGTTCCTCAGCTTCGAAGAATGAGAGAGAGGTAGGTTGAGCTCAGTCGCGTTGACGAGCTTCAAGACCATGTTGCCTGGAAGGTATTTTTATTGCTCAATTGCTCGTTCATGCTATTCGTGTAGTATTGCTTAAGTGTTTCTGACCGTCGGCTGCCAGCCAACGGCTTGACATCCCTTGGAACTTGACTGTATTCATTGTGATTGTTGCAGGAATTTTGTAAGAATCACCTCACTGTAATTATGAGTAAGGCTAAAGACGTGGAGATCCAAAAGCTACCCCTTGTTTTCGTTCCTGATGACCTCTACAACAAATGGCATGTGGTTTTCACTGCCGAGCAGATGGGTCAATTAATTGGGGAGAACGGACAACCTCCTCTCCAGATTCCTTGAATTTCGTAGCGGGACATCACGCACACGGACCTTTCGTACCTCGTCAACCTGCGTGACAAGGACTCCATGAAGCCGGGTGAGGCGATTCTGGATAAGGTGTATACTAAGGTCAACGCAGGAAAGGAGAAAGAGGTTGTTGGTGTGTCGATGAAGTTGTGGGTTAAGGATGTGAAGATGAACTACATCATCAAGAACGAATTGATGCTGAAGTACCGTGATTATCCACTGAAGAAGCCTGGAGAGTCCGCTTATGTTCCGTGGGCGTATGAGCAGTTTACGTTGCTTGCAGTTGAGAAGGATATCAACGATGAAACCTTTGATAACATCCGACGCGAGTTGGAAACTTGGAGCAGTCTGATGCCGGCACAACATTCTTGAAGGGGAGGAACAACGGCATTACTCCAACAACTAATGAGGCCCCGCCCGAGTTTTGGTCAGCCGTGAAGAAGTACGCCGTTCTTTGTGATGAGGATCTGGTTGATGAGTTCGCCATTTGCTTTGATGTTCGTGTTGCGAAGGGGCTTGCCGAATTGGTGAAGAAAATTGATGACAAAGGAGACGTGCAACTCGAGAAGGAAGCTCGCGAGATGTTCGTTGTGTTTGGATTTGACGAAGCTAGGGAATCAATCTTTATTGGTAGAGACGGGCTCAAAGCAGTTGTGTAGAGGGTGCTGCGAGTGAGTGATGATGATCAGTGTGAGATTTTTGCTCCTACAGTTCTCCTAACTGACGACAACTCCAGTTTCCAAATTGAGTCGGAATGTCGCAGTTCGATTGGGGTATGTGCTGTCCACACAATTCGCTACCTCCCTGACAGTAGCCGGAAGTTCAAGATGTTGGCCATGCACGACAGAACTTTGGCTAACGTTGGAATCCTCTACAACAAGCCGAGCGATGAGCGTGAAAGATTCAGCCAGTTCAAGAAGGTGACAGGATTGACGAAGCCTCTTAATCCTCTCTATAACAATGTTGCTTCGCCCTTGACCGAGAGCTCGTGTGGAGATGTGTGCAATCCTTGCATGGGTTTGCTCACGGCAATTTTGGTCCCACCTTAGTGGTGAAGGAATCAAACCTGGCCGTCTTCAATGCCTGGGGTGATGGGGTTGTTAGAGCTTTGGCCTTGGTTGGTTTCCTTACCCCTTGTCGTGCTTGCCAGGGTTGTCTACATAGACGGACAGGGGCCCAAAGACAGCGGACGGACGGACAGTAGGACGGACGGACAGGACGGACATCACTTTTTGGCGGACAGTTGCGTATAAAAAAATTACAAACCCTAAATCTAATTTTCAACTTACCCCCTAGTAAAACACGTGTGCACGACACGTCAGACGGCATTCCACGTCACATCAAGGGGCGGACGCGTGCCTTCGGACCACGCGCGCAGCATTTGGGGCCGGGCGCGTACCAATCTGGACCGGGCGCGTTCATGTAGGGCCGGGCGCGTTCCAATTAGGGCCG